>JABCJW010000692.1:0-18342 GCA_013184375.1 Fusarium newnesense | reverse complement strand
AACCTCATGGCCAGCAAGTATTTTCAGAGCTGAGATGACTATGCCATGTGTTCAATGTCCTCCAATAGAGCCTTATAAAGGGTAATGAGCCGTTGCATTATTTCTGCAGTCACCATCTCCAACATATCTTCACCTCTTGTACGCAATCTGGATCAACATTAGCTCCTGACCAACACTTCCCAGACTAACAACGCCATGGCCACGAGGGAATTACTGATCGTTATTCTAAATCACACCACCGAGGTACTCATCACAGAGCCTGAATGGCCAACACTCAACCACGGCCAGTGGACCAAGACGCGGGACCTACCGCCGCCGCAGACAATCCTAGCAGGCGAAAGCGGCATGCTACGCTGCAAATCGTGTCGCATAGGCGGAGGCGTTGATGGATCGATAACTTACCGCATCGTAGGCTTTGAGGGGAGAAACGAGGTTACGTTCACGTGGAGCGTCCCGTATGTTGGGACAAACAAGTTTGACGCCTGTTGTGATGTATCTGACTTTGCAGTTGAGATCTTGGGTGGGCGGGGTAATGAGGCTGTCGTTGTCTTTGTGTTTGGTGAGTCTGTTCCTTATGGGGGTGACGAGGAAATCTAATGCTCTTGTAGGACCGGCCAAGATGGCAGATATAAGCCCAGATGATGGTGTGTGGGCAGCCGTGACTAGGTATCCTGTGGAGTGTGCCAAAGGTCTTGTAGGAGGCTTTAACCACAATTGAATCAACAAAATGTCATTGTAATTTTGTGATACGCAAATTGTCTTGTGATGGCCTTCAGTAGGACTAAATGGATTATATTAAACGCATGCTGCACCTAGTTCAATCTGTGTAGGTTATGGCATATTCCGTTGAATAATGACAGTCTGTCGGCCTTCCGCCGTTTGTGGCTGCTTACTCCAAAAGATTAATGCTACCCCGCCTGCACCCTCCCCATGTTAGAACGGTGTGAGATGGATTGTGGCCTAGACGGTTTCTGTCGTTCCTGTCGTTTCTGTCGCTTCAGAATGTCGATGATAACCATGGACTTTGGGGTCCGCTCTTGAGTGCAAGAATCATTAGTCCACCATCCAAATACCGCAATGGTTCATGCTTACTTGGCAAGTTTTTCTGCATGTTGCTTTAAATCGGTCTTTGTCTCATCGAGCTTGATATAAGTATGGAAGACGTATATACCCTGTATTTGGTCACGTTAGCTCTGTCAGGCTCTGCTCAGCTTAGAAATAACTCACGAGAATTCCACTCAGAAGATGGAGGAACCACGCAATGAATGAAAACGCAAGAGCTGTCCTCCACGAGGAACAACCCGCCGAGTGAACGTTCACCGTCCCAACAGGTCCGACTCGCCAATAGCGACCCCAGTAGTAGCCCCAATAATCGTTGTACCATCTCGCAGAACAAGTATGACCACCGGTTCTCTATGAAAGCTGGTCAGTGGGTGTTATCAGCCAAGTTCTGTGCAGTGATGAGCCCTACCGTCTGGAGCAAGCAGTATGCTATGAGCCACATAACAAACATAACAAAGTCAAAGGGAAAGCCCAAGAACAAGGCCTTGAACGGTGGACAGACGCAGATGGAGTAAATAATACCGATACATGCGACGACAATGGTGTAGATGATGCGCCCGTCGACATGCACCTGCGCGATGTCTGCCATTTCGATGAAGCGCGAGAGAATACCCAGGACGATTACAGCGGAGGAAAATTCGAAAAGGCGGAGAATAACAGAGATGACTTTATGCGCGACACCGGTTTCCTCCATTTTGCACGAGCTGAAGTTGAAAATATGATGTTGTAGGGTTAGATGGTTTTGTTACTCAGATTGCCATGACATTACAGAGCGAGCGGTGCTGTAGGTATTTATGAAGCGGTTGATGGATTGCTACACTCAATGTAAATATTACATCAATTTCCCAATCACCGTACAGTGCTCTAGCCCCTAAAGAGCCTGTTATTGTTGACTGAAGCAAGTGGCTTGGAGCTAGACATACCCATGTCCTGTTAGGTGCCATCACATGCAACATGTATTGTGGCGCTTGTCAGTCACAACAGCGTTGATTGGAAGATAGCTCAATGGCCCTAGAAATGCCTAGAAGCCTCACCCTCAGTATGACGCATTTTCTTAACCTTGACCTGGTGGACTTCTGATGTTCATGCTGGACATGCAAAATCTACTGGCTTACATATACTTTCTCTCAAGCCATCGGGCGATTTAGTCATTGCGCAAAAACAGGCAATTGGCAACAACTAGACCATTCTGTAGCACATCAAACATCCAAGTCCCTCTACTCCGCACATCTCACGAAGTCTTCGTCTTTCTCCAACTGGGCATAGCAAGTCTCCTCTAAACAAAAACAGACTTCAATGCCTTCATCCTCTCCAGCATTCCTAGCTCCGATTTTAGACGGAAGTACAAAGAAGAAGGCTTCAAAGTTCGGCTGCGGCCATCTCAGTGCGGCGGGTGTCCCCAAGCTAAAGTCATGGTTCTCGTATGATTTCATGGTATGACAGTCAAAAGCCATGCAGTCAAGACCAAGCACCCAAAGCATATCTAGCCCTGACCTTTGAAGGTTTGGAGACCCATCTGCATATCTGATCAGGTCTGATACATACTCTGGGTCCTCAGAGTTAGTGGTATTGCATACTGCCTAAGCAAGAACTGGTAAGGTCGTCTCCAAGTCACCATGAACCTCTGAAATAATAAGAGTCTTTGACTGCGGCAGGCATACTAATAGCAGTTCCGATGTATCGATCAGACATTGGGAAACCTGTGAGTCCGCGAGCATTTACAGCATGAACGGCTTTGGAGGGTGCACTCGGGTCTGAATTGAGAAGTCCTAATTTGGCTCCCACAGTTGCACGCCAATCATAGACATAATGACATCATGAGTAGAGATCCAAGATCTTGGCTCAAGGCCAGCACTGCATTGGGCTTTATGTAGCTTCAGCTTGCTCTTGGGGAAGTGCCATATGCGGGTCATGACAACTGACAGCTTGAAGTCTGCGGGTGGGGGAGTTGGAGGGGATGACATTCATTTAGCTAACGTCGTCTAAAAAGCCACTAAATAACACAAAACTTGACCAACTTGGGATGAACCTTTTGTTTATCCACACACTCACCATACTTCAGAAGTACCCCGATCCTTCCGCAAAGTGTGATATTGACGATTACATCACCCGTCTTGACATCGTTGGGCCCTATCCAGTTACGCCTCATCGACCCACCGGACGCGACTATCAGCTGTTTGTTCCCCTCTCGCATCATTCTTGAAACGTTGACAAGAAGACATGAAAATAGCTGGCGGGTTTCGTCACTTGGCTGGGAATTGCTGCTGTATTCTCGATCTATATGCTTCTTCATTTGTAGATTTTCCGTCCCCCAGGATGTCAAACAAAAAAAAAACCTGGGTCCTCCAATATCGGGTAAACAAGGCTAGCCATTTGATATAAACCGTTGATACGTCTCTTTGGGTTTGCGTCTCTAACACTCTTTCGGGCCCATGCGGTGTAGACCGCCATATGCTCAGCATCTTGCAAGAACGGATGGTCCTCGTACCCGAAAAAGTGAGCTCCAGTGATAAGTAAGAACAGGTTTTGCACAACCGTATGTTGTAGGCCCATGGTTGACTGGTCGTCAGAGTGCAAGATACTCTTCTCGTGAATCCAATCAAACAAGTATGCGATCAAATCACCACTCTCATCGCTCTTTGGCCATGACTCACAAACTTCCAAGACACGTTCATGGAACTCCCCATTTATGATCAGGCCACGGTAGCTTTCCTCCGAGCACTCAGTCGGCCGAGGATAAACGAAGTCATCTAGAATCGGCCCATATCCATTTTCATGCCGTGGGATTTCCATGTGACAGTAAAGGTCGGTGTCGATGCACTGACTAGCTGGTAGAATACTTAAAATCTCCTGTAGGGAATTCGTCCTGCATTTCCTTAATCCAGTCCAGTCGGGAACCCATGACGGCCATGTTGAGTTAGCTTTTGATAAGCTGCCAAATGCATCGAGGCGGAAAAGAAGTCGCAAGAACTGGTCGGCTAAAATGCAATGACCAGCAAGCTCGCGGAAGACAGCTTGCGTTTCGAGTGTATAGTCAGGGGCTGGTATCATTTGTCGTGAACTGGTAAGATCTCGAGGCTCTCCAAGCGACTCTTCCACGAACTTGCTATATGGAGAGATTTGTTCTGGACTCTTGGCAAGACCAATGAGGGAATAGATTCTGTCCCTTGGGTCTGAGCATTGATTCTGGTGGAGTTTCCAAAGGAGAGACAGAATATCTGCCGGCTCTCTGAGTGTTTCAAGCGCTTGGAGAGCATATAATGCATCCGTGTTGCTTTGTAAGTCTTACAAGTCTCGAACCCTATGGTTGATAAGTTTCAATCCTTCTGTGAGCCACTACCACAACACAAGATAGCGTGTCGAGCTAGGAAGCTTCTTGGAGTGTCCAACGCCGTGTGAACCAAGGGTCCTTGAGAAGATTGAGAATTGGCTCAGAATCGCGACTGTTGCAGATTTTGTCGAGAGTGTCAAGGATTTCTTCAGCTGTTGGGTACTTCCCTTGGCCAGGCGTCGGTTTAAACTTGGCAACAACAGTCCGAAGAAAGACAAAAGCGGATTGAACAGATGGCAAGGCTGGTCCAAACCAGGTAAGGACCTTCCCGGCTATGTGATATATCTGCCCCATTTGCTGGACCTGGATGCTTTTCTCTTGGTCATCCTTCTGATTCAAACAAAGGGCGTCTATCCATAAGCGCCTTTCCTTGACATCGTTACGAAAATTCCTTAGTATTTCATCAACAACAGGAGAGATATAGAGGTATGCCGCTTCCGATCTGCAGAACAATGAAACCGTATGCGCTTTTTGACCCCAGACGTAGGATACAGCATCGAAAGTTTTGTTCTCCGAGTCCCGTAGGAGATCAAAGCGGTCACTGACGATTAGGTCGACTTCGAGTGGCTTCGATGCGTGCTTGGCAGGATGCAAAATTAGAATCCGAATACTGGTCCGGGTTGATAAAGAGGTGTGTTGGTAGGGATGCATCATGAAATTGACAATTGGCTAAATAAACTCGTACAGTGTCTTGGGAGTAGACCACTATTTCAAGCGTTGTTAAGATGAGAGATTTTATAAAGCCAGCGACTAGAAACGAGGCTATTTACAGATCGCACTGGCTGCAGGAGAGCGGGGAAAGCCCCCTAGTGCTGATGACGCCCTTGTGCTGGATGATTGGTTTATTATTGCTGGCTTGGTAACAATACCTTTCTGTTTTGCATTGATTGGAGCTCTTATTAACTGTTGCAATAAATTCAAGGCAGCTTAACCCAACGGCGGTAACTAATCGGCGATGTCGCAGGTGGTGATATACACTCCCCGATGCCTGAACGGGTTTACGGACATTGCTAAACCCGAGTTACCAGCAAATCAAATATGACAATCCCGAAGCTAGTCTTGATTTGGAAATAGATTTAGCTCAACTCGAGCAATCTCCAGGTCCGGAGATGTACGATTCTGGAAGCAAAGAGCATAACAAGCAGCAGTCGAAAGTGAATAAGCTATGAATAATCCAGTCACCTCATATCCCACTTCTCCCGCCGATGCGACGGTTCTGCAGTGCCCGTATGGAACTATTTAATAGTCTAGGCTGCCCAGCTACAAAATATCATATTTGTGCATTCCAAATTTTATCTCCTCTCTCATTCCTTGACAGGATTCATTATAAGTATCGCCAAAGTCGAGATGTATGCCATCTTTGGTGCAACTGGCAAGGTTGGATACGCAACGGCAGTGGCATTGCGCGAAGGTGGTATGCATGTCAGAGCCATCGTCCGCAATGATACGAAGGCAGCACCTCTAAGCGAAATCGGATGTGAGATAGCATTTGCCGACCTCTATGATCCAGACTCTCTGGTCAAGTCTTTTCGTAACGTAAACGTGGTACAGATAATCTTGCCGCCAACAATAGACGCTGCAGATCCTGCCGAGAAGTTGCGTGAAGGAATTCACAATCTCGCAGATGCCCTCAAAGAGACACAACCTAGTCGCGTGCTGGCTATCTCAGACTACGGTGCTCACGTTAAGAGCGATATTGGGATGCCCACCATATGCCGTGGCCTAGAGGAACAACTTACTCGCGTCGTCGGCGGTCACAAGATATTTCTACGGTCGGCAGAACACATGCAAGGATGGGAGCGAGTCATTCCGGTTGTTCAAGAATCAGGCACATTGCCAACCTTCCACTATCCAGTGGATAAGCCCCTTCCAACTATCTCGGCTCCGGATCTAGGACCAATTGCTGCCCGTCTCTTGCTCCGTCCCTTGGATAAGAGTGGCGTGGACGTGGTGCATGCTGAAGGTCCGCAGAGATACTCCGCGGCTGACGTGGCAAATGCACTCGGCCAACATCTTGGACGGTCTATTGAGATCAATGTCATTCCGCGGGCACAGTGGGAGAAAGTGTTTAAACAGGTCATGAAGCCTAGCCTGGCGGAGCTGCTGATCAAGGCCAATGATGCTCAAAATCAGGGTGGTCTGGTGGACATCGGGCCAGACTCTGACGAGGTCTGCTTTGGCACAACTACGCTGTTTGATGCACTTGGACAATCTTTGATGTCTTTCTGATTTGATAATTCAATTGTACTTAGGGGACTATCTTCGGGTAGTCTTTAGAACTCGCAATACAGTGTTCGTTTTTCCACAATATTGGCTAATCCCAACGGCTTCCATAGTTGCCAACTGAGTGCTATTAAAGCTCCTTAGATAAACAACTAACTTCTTATCCAAGACTGCCTGTTAGGCATGTCTTCATTCACTCAGTCTTGGCTGGAGTCTTGTTCAGTGGCATTAGAGTTGTGGATGGGCGATAGTTGGGGTAGGCCAAAAGCTGCCGTCCTGAACTTGGGCCTTTTTCCCCAGCAACATAAGCATACCAGTCCGTCCAGCCAGCGTTGCTTAGAGCGATGTGTAGATCCTTTAACTCTTTGTTTTCGTTAAAGACTGGAAGTGTCTGGACATAGAGCCCGGCAGAGTGTCCACCCCCAGTCATAGTGATTTTCGAGAACTGGAGGCCGCCTACTCTGCTGAGCGCGCGCGATGGAATATGAATATCATTCCATGAGGGGCCGCCGTGCCATCCCAACGAGTCGCTTTTTTCGCGGCCATCAACCCAGACTTTGATGTTGTGAGTGTAGATCTCTTCAACACGGAGCATCAATCCCACTGCAACCTCGACAAGTGCAACATCGCCAACCACGCCCTTCTGAGTATAGGTATCCTTGTTCCTAACTTCTTTCTCGAACTCGACACCCGTTTCTGTTTTGGCTTTGGCTTCCGCCTTTATCCCCATATAGTTGCCTCCAGCTGAGACTTCCAAGGCGAACTCTGCTTTTGCATACAGTTTGGTTGTTGTAGTTTCGACACGTTCCTTTTCGATGTTGGTGACGATGCTGTTCTTGGGAAAGTCTCTGATTTTCGCAACAGAGGGAACCCATTCGATTGGCTTGTACACGACAATGTCTCCAGTGACGTTCCACCAGCCACCACCGGCAGTGCCGCCCCAGGTACTGTCGAGGCGTGGCAGGATGTAGTAGGCTGGGAGATCAGGCAGCGTGTCGTTGCTGATGCCGAACCATTCTTCTAGCTGCTCGCGACTCATTCGCACGTCACCATAGCATTGGTCAGAAAGGGGAATTCGATGGCTTTCGACGTCGCCATCGTTGTAGTAGTAGGCGCCATTGCTGTCTCTCTTGACGCCGTTGAATGTAAAGCTCATTGTACAATAGTATGGTTCAACGTGAGAAACAATGAAGAAATGTTGAAATAGTGGATTGTTGTAAGTAAGAAGTTATGTTAAACTTGTGCGGCTTGACCTTGGTCTTTTATACCTGTGGGAGTCAGATGGGCCCAGCTTTTACCCGGCTTTGCAGAAATCCCAAATCTCTGAGAACAATTCTGGCTACTAATTCTCATACCGGCAGTTCCAAGCGTGCAAATGCCGCATATGATGTAAGATAAAACTTTGGCAACCCCTTGTGGTGCTGATTGTCGGTGATCGACCGGCCAAAGCAAGCTGAAGCTTTCAGCTGTCAAGGGTCCTGTTGACACTGACGGAGGATGATCGACTGTAGGGGAATTAAATACCCAATTATAAGTGTCTTCAACAATTACCAGACCCACGGATACAACATCGACGGAAAACCTGACATCATTTAACACATTACGATTGTCTAGTGCTGATAGATCGCTGATTCGAACGCTTTGTGTTTCACCGCTCGCCTCTGGTAATCCATTTTGACCTAGGTTTGTAGTTAGTCTGCCTGCCACAACTGATCTCCAACATCCGTGCTGACTTAAACTGCATAAATGAGACAATTATTTCAACATAGTGACATCACCGACCTGCCCAATTCGACAGGTACTGGATTCCTTGCACGAATAGAGTAGCCCAAATACATATCATATGTCGCTAGTGTGCCGTGTCTCAGAGACACAGGCTGTAAACCAATGAGGAGGCATGTACTTGTCAACGATCTGCACCAGCTAGAGCGGGCCGTCGTACTAACTAGGACCTGGATCGTCGGATTACCCATTTACTCAAGTTCTTCGGTGAAATATTATTACTTTTCACCTATTCCAGTCTAGTTCTCCACTGCACGCTCCATCGAGATATCTCTGGAGAGGGATCACTGAAGTCCAGTAAACGTTAAAGGGCACGCCCGTCTTAACACCGTTAGAGCCTATCTAGTAACGTCTGATAGTATTTAAATAAAATTTATAATTATAAAATAAATTTGTATTTACTCCTTGCGCTATTGACTATTATCTGTTAAGAATTGCCGTCTGTCTGTCCACTTCGCCTGTATAAGCAATGTCTGCTCTAAGATATCTAGCACCGTCCGAGGCACGACACAATACTCCAAGCCAACCTCATCTAACATTTCGCAAAAGTCGTGAAAAAGCTGCGTCCATTCTTTGTCTCTTCCAGGCATTAATCGCACGCCATCGTCTATCAGCCATGGCGTGCCCGCCTCACAGACCACGATCAGCGAGCTCTCCATTCTCGCCTTGACCTCTTTCTAGGCTGGGAGTTGCTGCAACTGTGTGACAGCACCGGGTGCTGCATATCGTTTTGCGTAGACTAGTGGATCGAACCCGGAACGGTCGGAGATGAACCAGCTGGAGGTTTCGAGAGCACCCTTCTCGACGTCTGCTTGTGCTTCGAGGATGAGTTGTTGAAGCTCGAAGCACCTTGCAGGGGAGGTCTGGATATCTTCAGCTGAGTATTTATGCCTTGCGAGAACAGTTCTGGCGACTTCGGAGATCATTTGCGGCTTATCGATTTATGCGTCGGCGAGCCAGTGCTCTAGATCAGCCTGTAGCTTGTTGACGAGTGTTGTCTTGCCTGTTGACTGCGGGCAAATGATGTAAATATTTGGGATATGCGAGTTTGAAGACATGGTAGTTAGTTGTGTCGAGAGCAGATGTCCGGACGTAGCCTCTCAGCCTGTCTGACGGTTGAAGAAGTGAGGGGGTCAGCATGCTGTGTAACACCAACACCCAATGACGATGGTTCACCAACGGCGCTGAAGCCAATTCCATTGGATGCTCTCATCTGCACTTTTCTCTAATCTCTCGAGGCCGCCACTTCTTACTCTGCTTATCTCAAACTCAAACTCAAGCCTCTTCGAAGGCATCGAGCTAAAATGGCTTCTCAGAAGGCCGACAGAAGATTTCATCATACACTTCTTCCGAGCTTTAGAAGTCTTTCACAAACTACAGGAACTTTATAAGAATACTTATAACTAGCTGTAGTCTGTAAGTCTATACAAAGTGAAATTCAGGGGTTAATCTTTGTAAGTAAGTATAAACTCTGATATATACTTAGCCAATTAGCTAAGACTATTTAGTTTAAAACAGTCTCAACCTTCTTCAACTCTCCAGTTTTGATATCATAAACAAACCCCTGGCAGCCTTGCTTCAGCTCCTCTCTAACAAGCGGGTTTGCCCGGAACCATTCAAGATCACCCCTGACACTTTCTTCAATACTACAGTCTCAGTTAGCAAGAAGATCCCTCCAGATAAAACATTATAGATCACTTACTTAGTGTTTGCACCAAAGTTCATCTTTGCAATATCAGCCCAGTTGTCCTTATCCACGTAAGTCTTCAGGCGGGCACGGATCTGCTCGTCGGTAACATGGAGCGTGCCACAGTCAGTGTGGTGAATGATGAGAATTTCTTTGAGCTTGACAAGGGTATCTAGAATGTTGATATCCCGTAGAGCGTCACGAATGTTCCCACCGGCATTCCGATGGACGGCTACTTCTGTATAGCGAAGTTAGTTTAATAGGATGAGTTGTAACTCTGTTCAACTCACCTCCAGCGTCAAGACTGAAAATCCTCTCAGGGATACAGCGCGGATCCATGCAGGACACTAAAATGGGAATCTTAATTAAACTGACAGGACAGAGGTGTGGCGTAGAGCACATTTGGGTCAACATAACATACCGATGAAAGTGCGGGTAGCAGGTTCCCCAGATGGACGCTCTGAGAGGTATGGAAATGGAGTATGAATCACGCCCCTGCACCTCTAAGTCAATAACGGTCTGAGTCGGACAGTTAAGCTTTTGCCATGGTACGGACTTATTTCTCTCCAAAAGAGTCTCAATGCTTGCCATGGTTTTGGACTTGGTATAGTTGCTAACGGAAACGTTGATATACTTGGGTGCAATTGCAAGCTTCGTAGGTTGATGCGGTGGGAAGTGTGATTTGAGGAGCGTCCTGACCCCTTTTATAGATATCTCAAGAGCTGCTTGGAGCGTTCTAATATGATACCTTTCCATACCCTCTTAGAACAAAGATGCTGCAACTTTGCCGGACTCTTACATAAGGCGTATTGGTAATCAGACAACCGGATATAGCGCCTTCACAAGCTTCCAGGGTACCATTGTCTCAAAAAGGGAATCTTGCTCGTCATGATATGAGGGCATTGTGGGGTCATCACGCTAGCGTCTTGAGATACGGGCGTGAATTTTATTGTTATTTATCGACCCGAGAAGCCTTGCCTTTGGCGCAATTTGCCTACCGCATTTTGATCTGCTTAATAATGAAAAGAGTCAGTCAAGCGTGGACAAGCCAGCTAGCTTCAAGTCAAGGCAGGTTTTTCGTGCACTATTCTCTTTTCAGTCTACGGTACCCCTTGCCATCCATTACTGATATCCATGAGTAGCTAGTGCATTTGAGGTGAAGTTTCACGATTCTGGAATTGACTTAACGATCGAAATGACTTACCCGTAGTCTGGTTGTCGGACGAGACAGGGTGTTGGTGTGACCGATAAGTCAGCGGATATAAATATATTGATCTCAGTGGAATGCCGTGACTTGTAGTCTGTTAGAGGAAGCTCTAACTAGGGAAGGGCAACCGCTAACTATGTGATTCATAACAGGCTAATCTTATGAGGTATTCGGCAACAGAAAATGAAAGACAGGTGCCGAGTGTCAAGGTTACAAAGCGGCCTTACGGACTCCCGCCATATTTCTAGCCCGAGCTCGGAAGTGCGACGGGGCTCCGCGGACCGCTGATGATGCTTGAAATCACTAGAAAGAGGTACTACGTATTACATATACATAGGTAGTACACACTATTTGGCGAACGGGATATGGCTATGATGCAGTGATTACATTGTAATACAATGCGCTTTGATAACATCAGTACGTAAGCTGTACATAGCTACGCCCTTTACTTACTTGATTTGGAATTTTTCCAATCTGTGAGAACTAACAATGTTTATTAAACCGCTCTGCCCAGCCTTTTGGCATTTTTTATTTTTATTTTATTTCTTAAAAAACCACCTGTCGACAGCTAGCTCAGACTTCGCCACACCGTCACCCAAAATGGCTCCCATCAAAACCCTTTTGATCTTATTTCCCGGAGCAAACACATTGGACGTCAATGGGCCTATTGAAACCCTTTTTGCCGCGGAGCGAGGTTACTATTTCAGTATCACGGTTGCATCAGAGACTGATATCACTGTGACAGCTGAGGGCGTTCAAATCAAGGTATGGCTTATGGTTCCATTGTCATTGTCTACGTAGTTCATCACAGTCCCAAACGCAGCGCGATATCCCTTTGGACCGAGCATTGATCGACGCCCTCGAAAAATACGATGTTCTCGTTGTCCCCGGCGGCCCTTTTGGGCCTGGTTCACCCGTTGAGGCGCAGGCGAACAAAAAGGGACAGCCCTTCCTTGACCTGATCCAGGCTTTTTCCCAACTCTCCCCTCAAGCAGGGGGTAATGACAAGACTATTCTGTGAGTTGACGCGAGGCCATTGATTCATCATCCAACGCAATCTGACCGGTGACTCAAACCCCTAGATCTATCTGCACCGGGGCTATTTACCTCGGCACTCTGGGTATCCTCAACGGCGGTTACTGCACGACGCATTGGGCTTCGTATGATGTACTGAAGGTGGTCAACGCTACTGCGGCCGCGGCAGCGGCAAATGGAAAGGAAGCTGGCAAAGTGCTAGCCACAAGATATGTAGATTCGGGGCACAATGGAGCTGGGGTGCGAGTCATCAGCAGCGGAGGCATTAGCTGCGGTATTGATGCTGGGCTCTATATGATCTCGTTGTATTACGATGAAGACGTTGCTAAACGCACAGCAGCTCTCTTGGACTATGCTTGGAGAAAAACTGAAGGTACTCAGTTTCTCTAATTTGCTGTATTGTACTTGCAATGAGTTAGAAACTTATTATATCATAGCCTACTTAAAGAGTTAAAGACTTTTTATTACCTAGGGCAAAACTTATTCTTGTGCTTTCTCTCTGATATTAGATAATCATGCGGCTTCTCGAAACCTAACCCGAACGTATATTAAAACATCGGCAGCTGTTTTGTAAGGTATGGCCTGGACGTAAGATCAGATTGCCAGTGTCGAGGGCGCTGTCGCATGTTTGGCAGTTTGTTTGATTGCATTTGATCTGTGGGCAGCGCTGGACAGGGGAGGCATTGAGCGCGCCAAGATGATCCCGCTGCCTTTTACGGGAGAAAGGGCACCGTCGATAGGTACAACTATCGGCCTTGTCGGCGCCCTGACACCGGCCGCACGCGGGTCTTGCGTGGTCGCATGAGAGCTCTGAACGTCTGCAATGCTCGCACGCAGGCATCCTCGGTCCCCTCCGCGGAGCCATTGCGCGAGCCTCTTCTGCTCGTCCACTGGATTGTGACTGGTAGACTCTTAATACTGGGCGAGGCTGTCCCGCAGAGTTCGTGGGTCAGGGACCTGGGGAATGCGGCATGGCACTATGATGGTTGGGGGTGGGGATGAGATCGGAATTTGAGTCGGAGTAACTAGCGACCCCAGGTTGGCGGAATTTTGATCGGCGAAATCGGATATTCAAATAGCTTTTCGGCCAAGACTAGGTCGGCTAGATCACATAACTTAAAATAAAATAAAAAAACACAAGCTTGGCGACTCTAGTGTTTACCATGGTTGTTCATCGCGGCGAGGGGTCTCGGATCGGCGAGATGGTCGGAAAGTTCGGACACACCGCAGAGCGCCCATTATCACATTGCATTCGCGCCCAACACCCCAAACCACCTCCACGGACCTCGACCCACATTGTCTTTAGTATTTATCTGTCCTTAAATTGTCTCTTCCTTATGGTATGGTCCCGAGTTAACGGCTTGCCGCGATTCTCAGCCTTTCCATCCTCTCCTCTGTGACTTCTAAAGCCCCTTCGCAACCATGGCCGAGGTAGACACCGCAGCTGTTTTAGAGCTTTCGAAGTGGCCGACTGCGCAGAAGCTCGTAAATCGAGCCAGTGAGTTCTTGAACGAAGTCCAAGACTTGTGAGTTTGGTTGGCTCCTGTCTATATGGCCGAATGGACCTCACAGCATATGCTCTCACCCTCTAGAACTCCCGGAAAGGATCTCGAAGCCAGGCTCAACAAGGACTATGGGCCTGGAAATCCCTACTACGAGGATTTCTGCTCGTTTATTCGGCAGGGTCTCAAGGAAGGATGGGTAGCTGAAACCGAACTCGATGGTCCCAAATACCGACGGGGAAGGATCAGCATCCCGACAGCCGAGACCAAATTCTTTAGTATTACTACCGTCTTCATGGATAGCGAGAAAGTCTACGCAGGCCAATACCACGCTCATCCGTATGGAGAGATCAACTGCATTGTACAGATCGATGAGACGGCGGAGATTAAAGGCATGCAGGGTTGGCAGGGAGCCGGGTGGACTGCTCCAGGGCCGGGTACGCACCACTATCCGGAAGTGCGAGGCGGCGCCTTGGTTGCGCTTTTCTTTCTTCCCGCGGGTCGAATCTCGTACAATGCAGAGCCCGGGACACCGCAACCCCTGTCAGTCTAAAATCACTCGACTACGAATGGGATGGATGAAGCTGGGAAGGATGCACGTTTATTAATCCCAACGCTGGACGAAGATAACATTCAAATAGAATGATGTTTCAACTTGCCCTCTGGTTTCCAGTCAAATCAGGATAGCAATTTCCAGGTTTTCTGGATGATCTAGCAAACGATGGCAATCTCCGTGCTCGAGCTCGATTAAGCTGAAATTGCTACTCAGTATGAAGTGGCTACCATAGAGCCGTCTTGTCGTCCTAGTCCCCTGGCGCTATCCTACCGCTATAGATTCCACGTTGAGGACCAACGCATGAAATTGTATATGTTGAGCGCGAGGTCACAGCAAAGCGAAGATGTCCCGGTAACATATGCCAGCCTTTCACATTTTGATCTAGTGTGGTTGCCGCTGGTACAGCTGCTCTCCTTGTCCATCCGCTTGGCTGTGTTTGACTTTCATGTATCCTCCCCAACGGGCTACGAGGTATATTGAATTCCGAGCTAGGTGTCTATCTATTAGGATAGGGCTAATTCCGCGGCATTCTGGTTGATGACTGTGCCACTGAAGATGCCGTAGGCCGAAAGTAGTACAACAGGACCTTTCATACACTGAGCCGTACCCTATCTAGGGAGGAGAGTCATAAGTGTCGTGACGGTAAAGAGGCAGTGGAAAATCACATAGCTGTGGGTGGGGAGGTCATAGGGACTAAGGAGACTGCGGCAACACTAGGCAATCAGCCGAATTCTAGATTGGCCATTGTCTGCCAAGACTGTTAGTCCTACAACTTCCTCGCGGATAGGTAAGTAGGTTACAAGGTTTCGGAAGCCAGCTTCAACAGCTTTCGCCGACCTAAATACCGATCACCCCGAACCCTAATCCGAGAAGTATTAATCCGAATGACCCATTTCATCTTGGACTCTAACCAAACCGGGATAAGTGCCATGACTCTCCGGGTGAATGCAGGCGATACCAAACCAGTCAACCGTCTTGACCCCTCTCCGAGCCTTCCCGTGTAACCCAGGCAGGTCGAGCTGGGCATCCCATGTTTGTCGTCATGTACAAAAGCAACCATATCTCCTATGTACATGATGAATATAGTACTGGCCGTATCGTCAATCTTCTGTCACGCGGTCTCGCGAGGACGTAGTTAAACTCTTTTCGGTTAACATTTGAAGCATCGCATGCGTCCCTGACATCATGGAGCATTTTGATCTCGTCGTTGTGGGAGCTGGTACGTTCGATAGATTTCTCCTTGGTCTCTCTCTCTCTCTCTCTCTCTCTAAAAAGAGGTATCAATTATGATCTTTTAAATTTCTCTGACACGCTCTCTCAGGATGGCATGGACTTGCTATGGCCAAGACGTACTTTGAGGTACACAACCAAGCGAGCATCCTAGTTCTCGACTATGCGGACTCCGTCGGTGGCACCTGGGCTAGCGAACGACTATATCCCGGTTTGAAGACCAACAACGTTGTCGGCACCTACGAGTTCAGCGATTTCCCCCTGGTAGCCGAGAAGTATGGCATCGAGAAGGGGCAGCATATCCCTGGTGAAGTCGTACATGCGTATCTCTCCGATTTCTGCCAAACCTTCGGGTTGATGTCACGCATCCGGTTCAGGACCAAGGCGGAATCTGCCACCTTGCTTCCTAACGGGGAATGGGAGGTTGCCTTCACGACGTCAACAACCGAGACGGAATCGCGCGGCACGCTAATCGCCACGAAGCTGGTTTTGGCCACTGGCCTGACCTCACAACCCTTCATGCCTCCCCTTCCTGGGAAAGACGTTTTCAAGGGACTGGTGTTCCATGCTAAAGATTTCAAGAAGCGGGCGCGAGAGTTGTCAGATGTGAAGAAAGTTGTGGTTATTGGAGGCAACAAATCCGCCTGGGACGTCTGCTACAGTTCCGCGGCTCGTTTCGGTGCCCAAGCACATATGGTCATGAGAAGGTCAGGTGGTGGCCCCAGTTGGTGCTGGCCGCCACGAATGAAAGGTGTCATTCCGTCTATCTCGGTCGCCTCAGCGACACGACTGTTCGCATGGTTGGATCCGAACCCTTACGGGCGCTCTGCTTGGCCGATTCGGGCGTTGATCAACCGCACATGGCTTGGCAGGAAGATATCTCAGCTTTTCTGGAGGCATCTGGACAACAAAGTCACGAAGCTGAACGCTTATGACCAGAGCCCCGGGATGGCAGTCCTAAGGCCTTGGACCTCAACGTTCTGGATGGGCAATTCATTGAGTGTCCACAACTACGAGACCAACTGGTTTGACTTGGTCAGGAGTGAACAGATCACTGCCCACGCGGGAGAGGTTTCCTCCTTGTCAGAGTCCGGTGTTCGCCTAACAGACGGCACCATCATCGAGGCAGATGCCGTCATCTGCTGCACGGGGTGGGAGACGACACCAAGCTTGCAGTTCTTCCCGGAGGATATCGTCAATAAACTTGGATTTCCTGGCTCTGGAAAGGAGGAACCAGTCCTTGAAGCACAAGTCAGAGCTGACATCCTCCAGGCCGCACCTGTGCTACGAGAAAAGCCAGTCAAGCATCTGCCGCGAAACCTCCGCCAAGAACAGACCAACGTCACTACATCTGAGGAAACCCCATCTTCGATGCCCTACCGGTTGCACCGCTTCATACTCCCCTGCCACCCTGACTTCATCCGGACGAAGAACCTTGCCGTCATCGGTGCACACATCACCTTGCATACGGCTATTCTGTCACAGGTCCAGTCTCTGTGGATCACAGCACTCTTTGATGACAAGATTCCCCATCTGGCCCTTGGGTCTCCCAAGGCTGTTGAGTTGGATGCCATCAAGCGAGAGGCGTACTATCACACCGAATACCAAAGGATCAGGCGACCCAAGGAGTCCGGAGGCACCGGAGAACGGTGTCCTGACCTGGTGTTTGACAGTATTCCTTATGTGGATATGCTTCTGTTTGATCTGGATCTAAGCTACCACAGAAAGCCGACTTGGTATCGGGAAATCACCGAGCCATACACGCTCGCCGACTTCCGAGGTCTTGTGCGGGAATGGACTCGCAAGACAAAGTAAGCAAGGTCGAGGGCATCAAAAGACAAGACTGCTGGACCAACTGCAGTGTCTGGAGTAGGTGGGCAAAGCTGTGTAGGTAGAAGTGACACAGTTCAATCAGGATCAAATGTAACCACAAAGTTGTTCCCAAACAGTCAGCCATGTGCTACCTCGTGCGATGCTCCCCACTAGCAGAGTTGTTCAGAAAATTGTAGGCTGCCCGTGTTGTCCCGTAGGGTTGAAATTGAACCACGCAGCCAGCTAGCTAGGGCCATGTCGACGTACTCTCAGCCCTCGCTTGGACTCGAATGACTGTCACCGGATGTTAAAAACATCTCATCGACCTGGGCCGTGAGACTATAGTTTACCGATACTCTTGAGTATGCTAGGAATGACAAACCGTAAAGATATAGGGTAGATGATGATGCTTGCTGTTTGTCCCTCTTATCTAGCCGCGATGGCTAGACACATCCGTGACGACACGATGTATGTTCGACTGGTAAGTCCTCAAGACTAACACGGACCCCTCGGGCCCCGCAATGCATCGTGTTGATCGGAGCCCAAGTGCCGAAGCAATCCCTGCAAATTGTATCCAATAACATGTTGTATCCGGCGTCACGAAGGCCTGTTGGCACCTGACGCTATTTATTTGGAGGGAGACTAGCCTCTCAAGGACGGGTTTGATGCGGGGTTCTAGCTTCCCAACTGAACTCAAAATCAGGGATAAATCCGAGGGACGAACTCTTCTCATCTTATCGGAGTAGTTTATCTAGCCGCGGTCCTTTCGACTCCGCATAATCATGACCCCTTGGTGCCCACTTGTATCCCATTATTTATCTAGCCGCCTCGGCGTTCACACCCCATCTTCAAATCATTCCATCACAACCGCATAACGGAGCAGAAGCCCACATTACCTGCCAAGCTGCCCCTCCC
>JABCJW010000687.1:0-17690 GCA_013184375.1 Fusarium newnesense | reverse complement strand
GCTTCTCTCCTCGATTAGCCTCGCGTGCTTGATCCAGAGCATCCTAGCACAGACAACCATCATCACTGGTGAAAACAACCGAAGCTGCCCCGGTGTTCTCCGCAATCCCTCCGATAACAAAGCTTATTGCTGCGTTGGTGGAAAGCTCGACCTGAGCACATGTGAAGGATGGCCTATTTGCACCGGCAGTTCTTGGGAACCCAAGTCAATGAGCTGCTACACCACCATTCCTGTCTCAGCATCAGACTATGAGTCGCGAGTCAAGAGTGCAAGCTCGAGGTATCTGAATGGCGCAGAGGCATCCGCCACTGACGACGCTTCGTCGCCAACTTCAACTGGTGACAGAGCCGAAGACACGGCTTCGAAGACAACTGTCAGGGGAACTGCGGAACAGACAGCTTCGGAAACGAGCTCTGCGACGAGTTCTTCTCAAACTGGCAACGATTCGAATATGAAGGCGCCGGGTTCGGTCGGTTGGCTCTTGGGAGGTATCATGGCAATGTGGATGGTCCTGTGAAGCACTTGGATTAGCAAGAAGTCCGATATATCTCTATAGCAAGTTCGAGGGTATGCAAAATCGAGTAGCCGTTACAGAGGGCTGGAGGTATTTTACAAACAGTTGTGACAACCGAGTGTCGCCGTTCGTTGAGTTTCTTTGACCAGACTAGGCAGATACGAGTATCTCGAATCCGTGTCAATTGCCTGCTTGTTTCAAAAAATGATCAAAGGCTTTTTCATTTTACATTCCAACCTTGACTTGCCTGGTGAACTTGAAAGAACTTTTCTGTGTGTTGATGCTGCTTGGTGCCTAGGAGGCCACCCTCATTTCGTGACAGGGCTTGGGCAGGGCTTTCACCTATCGGAAGCTGGTTACAGGGCATAACAGGCTGATGATCCGGTTGGTGACCTGTTAATAGCTTCAAATCTGTATTCGTGATATCAGCCTGCTGAATACCTCAATCTCTAACTGGTAAGCTAGCGATAAACAGGCTAATATCGCAGATACAGATTTGAAGGTATCAACAGGTCACTCACTGGGGCACCTGCCTGGACACCCATATACGTGCCTTCTGATATATATCATTCTAACACAGCCTCTTGCAACAGCAACTAGATCACTAAGCTAGTATAGGTAGTCTTGCGGTGTAATTCATCAATTCAATTCCTCGGCCTCAAGGCTGCAGGTAACTGCAGCTTACCTGAAGCCTTGACTTCTTGAAAAAAGAGGCCTTGAAAAAAGAGGCTCTCGCGATATCTCCTTTTGCCGTTCCATTTCGGCACTTATTATAAGTAGGTACCCCCGTAAGCCTCTTTAGGCCACTTTAGAGACTAGACTAGGCTGCTAATAGCTATTAGATACGACAGCGACTTCGAAACCTGTCTCAGAACTACCTTACGGTGGCGCTCGATGGTAGTTTGTCAAATTGCTGCCTAGCGGAGGGAGCCCCACCTCCCTGTTCTCCTCTCCGGCTGTCTTTGGCAAACAACCACGCAGGCACCAACTTGAACCCCATTCACGATGCCTTCAGCCACATACGACCATACCTGCGGTAAAGTACGGGATCCCGTCTGCTCTCCCCTAGTCAAGTCCGCAAGGGGTAGATTAGTAGTTGGGTCGGAGACGACCAGCGAATACCTGCTGTTGTATGTTTTTTGTCTTGTAAATAGAGAGTAGAAGACATACACCTCTACTGAAATTCCATTCTCGACATGAGTCATTTTAGTATTAATTATCGTTTTCACGGAGAGGTCACACCGAGGATGGAGATTTAATTTTGGTCTGGGAACCAAGGTGCTAGTTAAAGGATTAAGAGCCCCCAACCCTTTTTTGCGGATGATATTTAATTAAATTCCTCCACTACCAAGGATCTAACTAACCAGCATCCATCTTATCGTCCCTGTGAGCCATCTCAATAATGGCTTTCTTCCACAAACCGCCCTCTAATTCCACCGGACACGGAGCTCGTAAGGGGTCTCGCCGTGAGTCTGTTTGAGGACTCTGTCGACCACAATCGACCACATCAGCTCGATCTCCCCAGTGTATCGAGGATCTCCAACATCAGCGCTCTTGACCTTAACCCATCGATGGTGGGGCTGAATAGGAGGCGGGTTCTGGCCACGGCGGATAACCCAGACACGGGCGACGAAGTCGGAATGAGTGCCTTCAAACAGGCGACGCTCCGGCTTGTCTACAACCGGGACAGTCGTTGCGTCACGGATCTTGAAGGCGGAAAGAGGGGAGAACCATACTTCCTTTTTCTCCCGGAGGTAGAGGAAGCCAGCCCAGAAACCGCCCCGGGTCGTTTCGGTCTTGTCGTAGCCGTAGAGGCCAACCAGGGGCCGAGAGGGAGGCTCGAAAGGCACCATCGCACCGGTAATAGGGCAACGATACTCGTTCGGACCAGGAGGAGGGGAGATGTTGCCGTTGTTCCAGACCTCGCCGATATGCTGTCCGGGAGCAATGTCGTTGGTGGGCGGATCTCCGGCCAGTCGGAAGCGCTCATCGAAGCAAAAGCCCGGAATCCACTAGTCATTTGGGACTTTCTTGGCAACGATGTAGAGTTCTTTGACATAGAAAAGCTTGCCAAGGCAGAGGCCGGGAAGAAGCCTGTCCTGGTTCGACAACGGCATAGGAGTAGTGACAGTGCGAGGCTCATCAGGGCTAGTACGGCCCTGAAACATCTGCCGCCATAAGTAAAGAGAGTCCCGTGGATAATTCGGTTCATGTCGCTCGTCGTAAGGGCGGTCCTCCTGGTGGAGGGGTTTCTCGCGCCAGACACAAAGGAGTCTGTGGACAGGAAGGTCGCCATGCATTGTGCCTTGTGTAACGAGAGGAAGCTTCATATCCCAGACTCGCAGCATGTCTTGGGAGGGATCGATGGTGAAAGCCTTACGGGAGGGCGGAAAGATGATAGCGCCTAGCGAGGGATGCCACTCACGCGGGCTGGGCTGGGGCTGAGGGATCGTGAAAGCTTCAACAATTCGCTTCTCTTTGATGGCATTGTATATCATGCGGCATGAGAGCTTCAGGGACAGAAGGCTTCTTTCACCAGCGGAAATGACAGGCTTGTACTTCGCTTTTGCATCGCAGGGAATGGTGAGAGGGGGGATGCCGAAGATAAGGAAGTCGATGATCATTTCCTGCAGCTCTGAAGCGAGATCTACGAAAGAGATCTTTCCGGGGACCAGCTAAGAAGTATGTGTTAATAAGATGGGATCAAGTCCAGACGCAGGAGAACTTACTCGTGTGCCTCTGACAGGAGGAGCCATGGTGAGATAGACGCTGGGGGATGGAGGCGAAGATGGAAGAGATTGGAGGGGAATTCTGGAATACACAGCTAGAGAGTTGAACGACAGAGACTCGACCACAGAAGTGGGCCTTGCTACAGCCACCAGATTCAGTGACGCCTGCTTATGCAGGGGGATAGCATTCAGGAACGTGCACGAGCAAGTTTCTCAAAAACACAATACGAATAGCCGATTCAGGATGTTATAAGCACGCCATGAGCTCTACAAAAGGTTACATCTACAATTGGACATAGCTTGGATCCTCTTTACTCATATAGTCTCTGTGCCTGAAGGCTGTTTCTGAAGATTGCCGCCAGTGTTGATGAAGCTACGAACACTCGATCACTTCATTTTCTGAGAGCAACATCACCCACAGATGCCCCCACTAAACCTATCTTACAGATCCTCTTCCAGCAGAGTGGGTAGTCAGACACGAGTTGGAATAAATACTACTGCTTGTGCCATAAGAGACATCCCAAGAGCTAATCGGCTGTAGACCAATGACTACGAACAAAGCATATAATTATTGGTGTAACTATTGAGAGTATTTACTATAATCCGTAGAGTATAAGTGTTTATGTTGCCTGAGATTGTGTATATAAACAGGTGTTATTTGATGGGCTGCCGAGACCTATCCTCATCTTGATGAGATATTGTTAAGCATCATGGAGAACAAAGTTACCAGTGCAAAGCTTGGGACCCACCAGTCTGCGCGGCAGAATCTAGACGTTGGTTGAAGTCAGTTCAGCATCCATTCGGGCGAATGGTTTAGTGGTATAATACTCCCTTAGCATGTTCTCTATGAGCGTTATTTGGGAGTGGTCCAGGGTTCGATTCCCTGTTCGTCCATCGTTGGTGGTTTAATTCCACTGTTATCCACATTTTTTGCCGCCCATCGCTTGTGACTAGGTGTCTTTTTGCGCGTCTCACCTACCCGGGACATTAACTGATACCTAGAGGGATTAGGTGGCAGACTTTTTAATTGTTTATAACCTTATTTATTATCAGTTTGGCAGTGAGTGCTTCATAATCTTTCTCCGTTTCAGAGTCAATTAATCGGTTACCTTCAGCGTATCATTGGGTTTCAGACACTAACTCACATGTTAGCAATTGACATTTCAGGCGCATTTCCAGTTGGCGGGGCATCCCCCTCTCAACCATTAGCCTTGGACCCCACAGAAGCAGAAACACGAACTTGTCATGTAATTCATGGATGCCAAGCGCGCAAATGTTTCAACAGCACGAATTGATCGAGTTAATTGTCTTAAATATGCTGTGCAACCCCAAGGAACGAAGATAATACCAGTGCCCTTCATTCTCAGCCCCCACTGAAATTGGTCGTTACCAGGCTGACCCACAAAAGAAAGGGACAGCTGTTCTCATTCGTCAAATTTCAGGGGGAAACCTTGCACACGCCAGGCTGTCACTAATCATCTTTGGTCATCTCTCTTCTCCAGATCAGATCCAGTACATACACACATCGACATCCACCACCATCAGCCTTGTCGCTGTACCCGCCTCACTCTTTTACTCATTCCTTTGTTCCTCTCTCTCATGACTACGTAATAGGCCACCTCTCTTTGTCCCCAGGGCCATCGCACCATGGTCCGCGCCCTCAATCTCCGCCTCGCCCTTCAGGCAACAGCTATCAAGGTCTCAGCAAACCTGGTCACCCAGATCATTATTCACTACAGAACACCAGGTGTATCGACTTTTGATGTTCAGCAGGTACTGGAGTTTGCTATCTATGGGTTCATAGGCTCTCAGGTCGGCAACATCATCCAATTCATTCTGGAGGACTGCTTCCCCACTGGACACGCAATCAGGGCGAACGAGATCCTGCCGCAGGTTCAGACGGATGTCAAGCAGGTTGAGGAGAAGAAGGATGATGATACGAGAGGAACGACGAGGAGATGGTTCAACATCAGCCCGGATCTCATCTGGCGCAATGTTTTGGCCAAGCTGATTCTTGATCAAACAATTGGTCTTGCCATCAGCGGCTCCGTCTTTCTCATCTGCACAAACATCGCACGTGTTTCACACCCCTTCCTCGTTCTGGAAGTGATCCGTAATCGACTTTGGCCACTTATCAAAGCTGGCTGGCATATCTGGCCATTGGTCGCCATCTGCAACTTCCTATGGGTTCCCGTGCGCTCTCGAGTTTTGGTGGCAGTTTGTGTTGGGTTCGGCTGGAGTATCTTCTTGAGCGTCTTTGCCATGCGGACAGGGCATTGATGGGGATAGTTTAGACTGGGTATTTTTGGTCTTTGCGCCGATGAATGGGCGTGGTTTAGAGGAATTCCCTTACAGAGCACTTTTCTTATATCCTGGAGTTAGAGTTTGTAAAGTTATATGGGATTTAAATATAGGCCTCAGCTTTCTTGAATTATGAGTTTCGAATAACAAAGACTTTCCCTCTCAAGGACTTGATAAGAAGTAAAATATTTAGTCACCAGATTCTCGGGTCCTATCGGGCTCATTTCGAGAGAAGGCCAGTATGTTGTCTATGGATGCCATGATGCTGACTGAGTAAACGCCAAGGCGGTTGCGGCGCAACATTGTCCAATAGTCAAAGTTTCAATGGAACGTCAAAAGATCCTCCAAGCTGACTGCTTTGAAACAAACCAGGTGGTTATATGAGGCAATGCTGCTAGTCCTACCTGCTTGCTTGTGACAGCGAAAACGCCCCAACTATTCAGCTTATGCGGATAAGACACAGCCTGCCTTTGAACTCCAGGCTAGAATTTGGCGCATCCTGGCAATAGAAGTCTCGCAGAACAAGTCGATCACCTTTCACCAACAAGACTCGCTCCTCGAGATCGGGATGACTTGGCCGCGGATACGCGATGTGATGGCTGGGCCATGACTTGTGCACCGTCAGGCGCCAGGTTAAACAAGGCTGTGAGAGGCGACAATCGGCTCTGGGCAAAAGATCCATGCAAGACGGGAAACGATGGTGTTGGTGAAACTGCGGCTGGCCAGAAAGAGACGGAAAGCGACCAGTACAAAGCTATTGGTGGATAGCAACAGACCCTCATTCGCGTGACTAAGGGAACGGAATGAAAGGGGTGTGGAGGCTTGGGTGTCAGACTGCAGATAATCCTGGTCGCGGTGTGTGCTAGCACAGCCTGATCTGGATAGCACCTCACAGCTAGGCTCTGCGGTTACCCGTGTTCTTGGCTAGAAGAGATGCGTTGGGTCGTGATACAGAACGTATGTCCTCCTTCCGTAACCCTTATTTCGTTTTTGTTTCCCAGCCTGGTGACTCTGACATGAAGTCTGTAAGTGCAATTAGTCCAGAGCCTTCTCTTCGTGCAGGTCGAGACTCAGCTTCAGGATTTGTGTGAAGGTTGTGTCCCCTTGTACCACCTTCTCGCCCCCCCATCAAGTTGATTTCGTGCGAGTGGCTGGCGGTTGAAAATTTCGGAGCGGGGAAGAAAGCCTGTAGATTCACCAGGCCTGCAAGTAATCCCATTCTTACTGCTGGCCATCGAATCCAGATCTGAGCTAATAGGGAGTACGATATTGCTCCGAGAATCCAGCACACTGGCCGCATACTGAAAGCTTGATCATCATGTCACGATGTATCACTTTTCTCTCTTTGAGTTGAAAGTCGAAATGAAGTCGACCCCCGAACAGGTTATTAATTACTACCTCAAGATTCAAGACTCATTATTTTCTTTGCTCTCCTACGCCAGCTCTTATATTGATTCGTACGAACCCTCCGAAGAGACGATCGCCTTTGAGGCTCATTGGTGATGAAGTTCTCTGCACTCACGAGGGCATGATCGCTATATATACCGGACGAGATCGCCGCTCTCGCTAGATTCACAGACCGGTCAAGACACAAAATATTCTCATCATCTAGCAACCGCGCCGGTGGTGCATATTCGACGCCGATGCCGATGTGACGACGCCCATCTATTCCGTGGTAGATGCCATACTGATAGAGCCTGTTAGCTAGCGTCACCTGCGCATTCATATGCTCTTCTGTATCTGCAGAATCTTGCAGCCAGAACTCGGGACATAGCAAGATATCGCTCCGGTAAACAAGAGACGCAAAGTCCACGAGGCCATATACAGGTCTGCAAGTCCTGACGGAACCGTGAGGTCTCAATATCCAATTGCTGAGGCAGTAGATACTCATGATGCCAAATGATGCATAAAAACTCTTGGCATGAATATGAACGTTGTAATTGCCATTTTCGGCCTCGCTGAAGCTGAATATCTGGGCTACTACGAGGTAAACAGAGTTACTGAGTGTGGCCAAGACAGCACCAAGAATGATCTTTGGGTGGCCGAGGTCGATGGCTTGAGCTATGCAGCTAATAACATTGGGAGTCAGGTAATCCAGGAGCATGCTGTTTGCCGCGGTGGCACCTTTCAGAGTCTCGTTTCCTGGTCCAAATATCCGGTGGTGATCCTCTTCAGACAGAGGACTTGCCATGTTTTGGATTGGGATCATCGTACGCATATAAACATCTGCAGCAAGAAACGTCTGATGGAATAGTCCGTACGCGAGCGTGGGAAGCAGTGAGAAGACGATGGCGCGTCGCAAAGTGCCCGAAAGCATTGAAGTGAGCCTGAAAGGTTGGAAGATCAGGCCCCTGGCCCAAGCATAGGCCGCGACGGCCAAAAGCATGAGGCCCATGGTCGTGGTGAAGATGATATACCAATCGATCAAGTACATATTCCAAATGCGATCAATATCAGTTCCGTAAGAATCCTCTTCCAAATCAGAGGAATGGTGAGCTTCCCGTGAAGTAGGTTGCTCAGCTTCAAATGGGCCGATCCTGGGGAGGAATCTCACGCCGTGAGTGATATTGTTAGTCTCTTCTTGCTTCCAGTACCCCAGACGAAGAACAAGGCCATTGCTTGGCCATGTCTTCACGGCATGCTTGAGCGGCCTGAGATCGGAGTAGTTTATCCCCTCGAAACTGTCGAATACGTTGGAGCCCTGAAGAAGACAAAGCTGCGAGGCAAGGGGAGCAGGATTCCACTTTAGGCCAGTCTGTCGGCTACGTAGATGAATGAAGATCCAGAAAGTAGTTGAAAGAAGAGAGGAGTAGATGGCTAAGCCCACGAATCCAAACAATTTAGAGACATGGATCTGCCAACCTCGACCGTCCTCAACAAGCTGAAACAAACTCGACTTCAGAGGTGTCAGAAACCATGTACCCAGGATGGTAAGGTTAACCACTGCGCTCAGGTAGTCGCCACTTGCGAAGAGTGAGATGATCTGCTCAGGATTCAAATTCCCGCTAGGCACTCCGTTTAGTGATATATTCAGCAAATTCTTCTGGGGCCGGCCGCCGTCCTGCTGCGAGGGGGATATCGGGATGTTTGCCATGCGTACATAAGGAATGATGCGGTTATACCACTGCACTGTACTTCTCCATGTTATAGTCGTGAGAAAGCCGATCAATCCAGGCACGTAAAGCCACATCCAAAAGCTGGAGCGAGTCCCAAAGCGAAACCAGGGAGGTTGTATTTCACCCAAGACCACGAGAGCCACAACGCCGCCCATGCAGAGAAATTGCCACGTCATGAGTATAGATAAGTACCATGTCTTCAGTGCGGTAGGGCGGAAGTTCAGCTCGGGGAGTGTAGTGGTTTGTCGGGCTTCTTCCTCAGTGATGGGGATGAAGGGACTTGAGTTACCTGGATTGTTGGTCCTTGCTCAAAGAATTTGCAATTGGGGCTTACCACAATCGGCTGACATGCCGGACGGCTGCTCAGTAGATAGAGATGCACTGTCTTGGGCATTTATCAAGCGCTCATGAACGTTGTCGGAGACTTGGCGGGCGTTACTGGGACGCTCAAAATGAGGATGATGACCATGGTCCCTGCCACTCATACTGCGAAGTGGGAAGCCATCCATTGTATGCAAACGTTGTCTGGGCAAGTTGAAAATGGAATACAGAGATTTGCGGCTTCTCTATCATCTCCATAAATACTTGACGGAAGGGGGAGGGAAGAAAGGTTGGGATGGTGTTGGGTAGGTTCCAAGTCATGGATGCCTTGGTGCTGACTGAGTAAACGCCACGGCGGTTGTGATGCAATATTGTCCAATCCTTATTCCAGGACTCAGAGCCTGGTGTACGTATCTTTTGAACTTTTAGAATCTGCTTGTCATCTTGGACGCCGTCTCGGAACCGGGGTTTTGGCCGACGGACTGCGCCCCGTGGGAGGGGGGTAAGGTGAGTCCAGCCCTCCACGCTGCAGCGACTCTTTCGCAATGTAACCCCATTGGGGTCGTGGGAGGGTTGCACAGCTCGGAGCCTTGTCTCAATTTCGTTCCCTTTGCTTTTTTTCAAGACTGAGTGCGATGCATCGTGACATGGGGACTAGGACTTAGCCATAGGAGTAAAAATGGATTGTAATATGCTCAAGTTTCTTCTCTAAAAATGTTGGTATTAGTATGGTAGAAATTGACTGATCTTAGGCCACGACCGATCGGCCAGATCATCATCGACACCAGGATCGGTTTTCCAATACTGTTCTAGTATTTCTAATGCTCGTTGCGTATTCAACAGCCCAAGCGCAGTTGAAACGCCTTGCAATGAAGTCTTTATTCTCGGCCTATCATCACCAAGCGCGTCGCATCCAGCAAAGAACAAGGGCGGAGTAAGCAGAGTGACTGGTGTGAGGCCGTCTCGTAGCGTCAGACGCTCTGCGCACTCGAGGATCTGATTGACGAGGTTTTGCACGAGAGGTGACGATCTTCTTTCATGGCGTAAGCGTCGATGGATGAGGAGCAGACCGGTGAGCTGCCATATCTGATTCGATATCCGGTATTCGTGGACTTCGGCAACAGATAGAACACGGCCGCGTATTGACATAACTGGCGGAGGATTCGCTTGATCTCGGTCGATTATGGATTGCAGATAGTTGAGTAGCCACCAGACCTCTGCCTCAACTTGACCGCCTTGCGATGAAGTCTCAGACGCCGTCCCATTCTTGATGATCCGGCATAGTCGCGCAATCTCTTTGAACACTCCAAGAAGGTCCTTTGTACGCGAGAGATACATATCGATATACACAGGCTCGTCATCTGTTTCCGATGCGAGTGTTGTCGGTGAGGGGATAGCCGACTGTTGCGGGGCAAGATCACTCATTGAGTGACAAACCAGCGATTCGGTCATGTCGAACCACCGTAGTAAGAATCGCAATTCGTCCGTCGGGTTCTGGGAAAGCCCCTTATCTTGGATTCGAGAAATGAGTCCACGCGCTCCGCGGAAGTGAACACTCCATCGATCTGGACTCGGCTCACTGGCGAAGACTTCGCAGACGAAGAGCGCTCTCGATGCGGCAAGCAGTGGAATGAGTTGTTGATCTTCGTCACACTCTGAGAGCTTTTGGCAGAGGGATCTGGAACTGAGAGCTTGGAAGCCAGCAACGATGAGCGCTTGTGAGGACTGCTCCTCACTTGTTTTGCAGGTCGCAAGTCGGTGAGTAGCCGCAAGCGCAACGATGCCCTGCAGTAAGGGCTCATTGAAGACTGCCATTGGCAAGATGAGCTCGCATAACTCATTGAAAATCTGAGGATGAGGCGCAAGAACCTTGACGGTCCTCTCGGTGAAGTACTGTAGACCTGATCGATGCAAGGGTGATAGGTGCCCGAAGAACTCAACGGATGGGGTCAGCGGAGGCATTGGCATTTGCCTTTGACTGACAACAAGTTGAGAAGACTCTGAGTCGTCTGACGGAGAAGCTGTTATCCATTCTGGCTCATCGACCGTTTGGTCTAGCGGAGGCGATGCAGCCTTTAACGGGCCTGGTCTGGGAGTAGAAGGGGAAACATATATGAAGTTTTTCTTGTTTAGATCTGTGATTGTTAGTACGTTTCCTGTGCAGTGGAGAATTGACATGCCTAGTCTTTGTACGTTGCCTTCATTTTGTGACAAACAATCCCCGAAAGGTGACCGATTAAAGGGCCTCCCTCCCCAGCGAAGCTTCACACCGTATTCGCATTTCACCCCGGCTGTCTGACATCTCTGACACGAGGGTCTCTCTTCAGTGCACTTCTTTTTAAAGCTCTTACACCTCGCACAACCAACCCATGATCGACGCTGAGGTGGCATCACAGGGGCTTTGAATCTGGGGAACAAAGCAAAACATGCTGCTTTGGGGTTATGTCATTTGCTAACAAATGAGGGCGGGGGAAAGATAAGTTGGTGCTGGTGATGGAACGGAACGGTTGGAGACGGCGAATGGAGATAAGGCTAGAGGCTGCGCTAGTATGGAATGGGAAGGATCAGGCGACTGATTGCTTATCTGTGTCACCTGCACTGATTGTCTGGAGCCTGAGTGGCTAGCCTTATCAGTACCTATTGATAAGAAATGGATGTACGCTGGACTTTAATTGTTTGACTATCATGAACTTGAGTATGTATTATCCAGATACATCAATTGAAAGACTGTCGAAATTGTTTTGCTGCTTTTCAATACTGTGACTCGTAAAACTGAAGCAAAACCGCTCGTGTTGTCATCCATGACATACCAAGCATAAGAAACATGGCATAATGCCCCTGCTTATCTGAGTCGGCACTCGGCAGAAAGCCTTGATCAACTAGTAGGCAAACCGAAAGTCTAGTCGCTTGTTGCCCTCATCCTTTGTGGTGTCAAGATAATGCTTCCTCTGTTCATCATCCATGGCGTCCCAAATCTTATCCCGGCTTTTGTTTCTCCAGATGTAGTAGGTCCTGGTCAACAGATATAACGTGATATTGAGCGCAATAATTGCCAAAAGATTCTTGTTTCCTTCCCGATATCTCGGCGCGTCGTCTTTGCGGTAGACGTTGGATGCGATAATACCGGCAGATTGAACGGACATGTTGTAAACAGCTGCCGAGACTGTCCTCAGACGAACGGTATTAGAGTTGCGTGAGTTCCAACTGACTTGGATTGGATGGGCTAGGAAGATAATGTTAGTCGGTGACAGGTAAGTGAAGGAAAGGGCAACTTACCGGTTGGGGAACCAAGCAATAGTGTCAACACCGCGAACGAGACCCATCTGTTGACCGTGCTCATATCCACGACGTATAGATAGATCATGAACGGAAGCTTCCAGATCTGAACAGCTAGGCCAAGCAGAGACCTCTCATTCCACTTCTCAGCAAGGTACGAGATCAGTAGTAAGCCGCCAATGGAGAGTATCGTATTCGGGATGGTCAAAAGATTGGTAACCAGTACATTGAAGCCGAGGCCACGGAGGGTCAAGGTAAAGTACTGGGCGGGCGGCGTGGCTGGGATCAAGAATGTTAGACCGACGGCATAGATAGGCCAGAGGTCGTAGTCCTTGATCGACGCCCATAGCAGCTTTGGGGTAATTGGCTGGCGGTTATGCATGTCGCCCTTGCTGGGATCGTCACGGATGACTCGGTTCACCATAATGCGCTCCTCTCTGTATGTCGGTCAGTATTGAAGGCATATCCATCTCTGGAGCAACTTACCGCTCAGTGAACCAACCGTTCTTACCACGGAGAATGCCTGAGGTTTGAGTGGGTCCAGCGGGCATCAGAAACCATGCGGAAATGCCAACCACGAGCGTCAGCAGGCCCTATTTGGCACCAGTCGTCAGTACAGTCGATGATGCAAAGAGTTCGGATGACAAACCTCAAACAAGAACAGCCATCTCCAGCCCTCGTACCCATGCCAACCACGCAACTGGAGGAAGCCTGCTCCTAGAAAACCACTGATGATACCGGCGACGTTGTACGCCGTCCAGAAGAAGGCCAGTCGGACAGTGAGCTCACTAGCGGTATAGAAATAACTCAGGTATAGGATTGTCTACAAGCATCAGAGACCAATGATTAGTTGAGACCATCAACATTTAGAAACGGCGACGACATGGACTACTCACATCCGGGATGAATCCGCCCTGGAAGATGGCTAGAAGGGCACGGCAAGCCAGAAAGGAAGCCCTCCCGTCCAACCAGAACTGGCCCTAACCAGATTGTCAGTATCAAGAGGAACTCAAGGCTTCCTATGACCTACCGCAGAGACAAGACTCCAGAGGCATAACTGCATCGGAATCCAACGGTCAGGTCCGAGGTATTTGCTGACCAGCTGAGAGGGAAGTTCGGCACACAAGAAAGACAACTTGAAGACGGTATTTCCAAGATTGTAATCTAACAATGCAAAGTTAAAACGATATAGCAGTCTGGTATAAAAGAGACTAACCATTGGTGTTCATCTTCAGGTCTGGCAGAAAGTTATCCGAGACAGCTTGAGACAAATTGGATCGATCCAGCTCAAGAGCCATGAACATGACGCAAGCGAATATCATGATCCGTTTATCAATTTTTCGAATGACTTTGCGCTCCTCATTGAAAGTCCACCTTTCGGAAGGGTCAAATCGATGCAAGTTCTCCCAGTCAGATCGTGGCTGGTAACGCCTCGCCATGTCTGGGTCGTCAAAGACGGACCGACGAGTTGCAACAGCCTCTCCATCTTGTCTCGGCCGTCGCTGCCACCAGATTCGAGGCTCTTCTGGTGCAGCGAGGGGAAGTGCAGCGATAAGAGGGATCACCTTGGTGGAGGGAATTGACTTGGAGGAACCCGAATCGGTTGGGTCAATATGAAGGTCAACATCATTCTTGGAATCTGACGCACGAGCATCATCGGAATGTGCCATTGCGAATATCACTGTACTATGGGGCCCTCTTCAGCAGTCTCTTCGCAACTATCTTGGATATAACAACGCCTCTTGTATAAATCGACTTTGGTACTCGTTTAATCCCTCGGTGAACCATGCGGTGGCGAAATCCATGTTGCTGATCTCGAAAGACTCAACTTCGTGGGGTTACCGATGTATCTATGGCGTCAGGTATGGATATAATAGCGAGAGGTAGGGATTAATTCCGAGGTAGAATTCGGCTTCAATTCTCCCCATTGCCTGATAAACTCACCCGAAATGGTTGTTGAGACATTTCCGTCTCGACGGTAAGCACTCATAGCTTCAAAGCGGAAAGGTAGCATAACCGAATGATCAACTGGGTGATAATGCCCTTTCTGGTCTATTGCAGTTCCCCGGTACTCGGTCTAAGCCATATTTTAGTGGTCCTTGGCAAGAATCTGTAGCTCGCGACAGAACTGAAATCTATTGCACCATTGTTCGAATAACCACTCAACAACTTGGTATTTCACTGCCAAGGCAATTGCTCAACATTACGCCATTATCTGTTCCCTGTAAATAGCATACGCTGATAGCCATTGGTCCACTTTCACCTCACCGAAACTATGATGGTTGGCCTATCTCTGGCGCTTCGTCGCCTCGCATCTCGGGTCGGATCTCGCCCCCCACGAGCTCCGGAGAGCAGAGACGAATCGGGGCATTATAAATTAAGGATGTGGCTATAAATTAGCTCCTTTAGGCCTGTCTCCGCGGATAACTCTATTTGCACTTCGTCGACAAAATGGCGTGCTTCATGTCAAGGTCTGGAGTCTACCGGTTCAAATACTCAATGTTCTGGTCTGTGGTCTGGACGACGCGGAATCATATCTCACAACTGTAGCTCCAGAAATGGGACTTGATAATTACTACAAGTAGTTGATTTTATATCGTGGCTTTAAACATAAAGGCTCGCCCTTTTCGAAGTTTATCTCCTGCAGCGATACAAGCAATAGTTATCAGCCGTCAAATGTTAGTTAATGTTAATCTTGTGTCTGGTTTTTTACGGCGGAGACCAAAGGTAAGCCTCTTAAGGAACTGGAAGAACGTAAGTCTGATGTCTCGCTCAACTCGTCCCGAGGTAGCAAGCGAGAATGAGATGAGTAGGCGTGTTGAAATGTAGTCTGCCAAGTCAGACTAAGTTCTTTGGAGCATGACGAGGGAAGTCACTTCTTTAGTCGTGATGCAAGCCAAGCTGGCACATGGTGGACGTTATGACTGAAGCATTACAGCACTGTTCACCCAGCATAGAGTCTTATGCACCGGCACGGATGACTTATTGCTGTGCCTTTAATGTTAATGAATACTTGCTGTTCACTAGAGGGCATTGTTGGATAGTACAAGTAGGATTAATTAACTAGGAAAATAAAGCGAACCCTGATCAATCTGTTCTGGGCTAAAGAGAAGAGAAATACTGTCTTGGGTACAGGAGAAACCGTTGAGAAACCTAAGCTTTCTGAACATTGTACTCGGAGGGACCAAAGTTGTGGATCTTCTTGTCCTTTGTTCCAACGGCAATAAACTCAGGGCCAGTGTTGAAGATGTAGAAAGGCTGATCATCTCCAGGATAGAGAGGCTGGCGCAGAGTAACGGCATAAACGGCCTGCTTGTATCCTGCCTTTCGGAGGATGGTGAAGGCATCATGGATATCGAGAGCAACAGGCCAGGAGATGACCTGGTCACCCAAGAAGGGAGAGTTGATGGTCTGGACCTTTCCAAACTCACCCCATCCAGTGGACTGGATGATGGCAGTCTTGTTGCCACTGAGACCAGCGACAATTCGATTGTTGACAAGGCCCCACTCGTTCTCGACAGGCTTGCGAGTCAAGGGAGTGGCGTCAACTTCGAGGAGGTTGGCATGAGGATACTGTTTCTTGATTAGGTTGAGACCAACATTGATAAACCCGTCCCAGGAAAGAGGGAGGCCGACTTGATTGGCGCCGCTCTTCTTTCCGTTAGACGCAGCGCTGTGCGTTCCGACACTGCCTTGGTTGTTCACGCTGAAAGAGGCTGAAGACTGAGTTGGGACAGCCTTGTCATCAAGAAGGACGTGGCTCTCCACGAGGTAGGGGATGCGATACAAAAATGGAGGCTGGGTCTGGCCCACATAGACAAAGACTTGGGTAGTTCCAGTTTGTTGAGCAGTGAGAGTCCATACGATCTTGCCATCGTCAATACGAGCATCATTCAAGGTGAGGAAGCTCTTGTCAAAATCAATGCTGGCTGAGCCACCCTTGCCCGTGAAAGAGTCACTCTGCTGGATGGTGAAGGGCTCATCGGCAAGGACATTAATTTTCTGCTCTCCAGAGACCTGCTTGACCTCAGGCAGCTCAACCTCGGCCTTGCCATTAGTGGCGGCCTGCTCGGTTGTGTTATTGTACTTGATAGGAGCCACCCAATGCTGCTTGTTCTCAGTGTTGACAACAACAGTGTTGGAGGGGAACACCCTGCTGGGAAGATCGATGTTGAAGCTGTCTGTAATTTCATAGGGTGACTCTCCACGAATGATTGGGCCCACCCAGCCGATCAGCTCGAAGAGAAGACCCCCAGCGAAAGGAAGACGACGGAACTCAATGTCTCTAGTAAGATCGGCATGGGTGCCAGATGCCTTGAGAATCAGAAGCTTGGCCTCATTATCGTAAGAGGCAGTGATGCTGTCTGCAGGGATGAGTTGTTGATTGACAAGACCTCCGTTCTGTGAAGCGGCCATTTTGGAAGATATAGGTGAAGGATTGAAAGGGTGGATGAAGTGATTGGATTGAATTGAGATTGAAAGCTGAGTGATTGATGAGTGTCTGGAGATGAGAAGAAAAATGCAGGAGGCACCTCCCTTCTTATAGATGAAGTCTGGTCGCGAATTGATGTGATGTCTCTGAATTTCGCTTCAAAGAATAACTTGAGGTCTCTCCCGTTCAAAATTGAATTTCCTACATCAGCAAAACTTTCCTCAACACGGGACAACTTGATCAAGTTCTTTTCAGCTTGGCTTGTCACATTCCTCCGTTGGCTGGCCACCAAAGGTTTATAATTCCTGCTTGCATGAGTCTCATCACACCGGCTGAGATCTCTCGTGGTAATTGGCGAAATGAAGATTTCGAATCCAAGCCTCATATCGCATAATGGTGTTACGTGCTTACGCATCAGCATTTCCAACGTTCGTGGCGTCTCAGCTCTCAGCCGAGTCTCTGAACCCCGCGCGAAGACGTGGCCGAGACTTGAACCTCATTCCAGTACCCGCGGAACTCAAACTGTCACATTTGCTCCGAGCTGCATATTGTGGCTGCAGAAGGCACATGGTTGGTTGCAACGGATAGCTTAACCGGCATGGACCGAGCCGGTGATGGAACGGGCGACGCTGTCACATGGCTAGGACCCTTAGGTTCGACCAACGGTCATCAACCTCGCTCTAGTCTCCCACGTTGCAGGGCCTTCTTCATTGAGAACATCAGGCATCCGTGTTGCCCATGTAAAGCTCGTCTCGTGGCGCTAGTGTTTGCATTGAACTGTGAAGCAAAGATGAGCAGTGCTTCGTCAACTGCGAGCATTACCATGCAGTACCCACCTATCGGCAGCACCCACCTACCGGCAAGCAAAAAAAAAGTTTCCCCATACAAACTGCTATTTTCCAACCCCCTCACAGAGAGTCACCAAAAATAGGAATAACAAACTGACTGCTATTTTCCAGTTCGGAATTGAATGCATTTTAATATTCTCTTGGCCTCTTAAC
>JABCJW010000686.1:0-62505 GCA_013184375.1 Fusarium newnesense | reverse complement strand
GTTGAAAAACCATTTGCCTGCTTATCAAGCAAGTAACTGGAAACGAAAGGGACCGCCCATCAACTGTGTTACCTAGTGCATACCTCTAATTCTCTTATCAATACTCATTCCTCTTTTCTATACTTTCTATCGCCCTCATCGAACATCACTCATTGTACCCTCGTCATAAAATTACCCCGCCATCATGTCGTCTTCTAACCCCCACGATAAGAAAGAGCCTGTCAACGAAGAGCTCGAGGAGGATATGCTCGCCGCGGAGGATGCCGCCGAGGAGATTGTTGACGATGAGGACCTGGCTATGGACTCCGATAATGAGGAGATTCTGCTCCAAAACGACTCCATCGGTTACTTCGACGAACCTAAGGACTCTCTCTTCACCATCGCCCAGCATCCCAAGTACCCCTCCATCATCGCGGTTGGCGGTTCAGCTGGCCAGGAAGATGAGGCTCCCGGTGCAGGATGGGTCTTCAACACAGCCTCTGCTCAATCGCGACCTCCGCTTCCTGCTAGTTTCTCGAGCGACCCCGCCGCAGACGCCCTCAAGAGCACCCAGCTTCCCTCTTTATTTAGCCTAGATGGCCACACAGACTCGATTAACACACTCTCATGGACTCTGCCTCAAGGAGAGGCCCTCGTCAGTGGTGGACTTGACGGAAGGTTGCGCGCTTGGAAAGCAACCATCTCGAACGACAGTTCAGTCAAGATGGACTTCCTTGGTGAGGCACAGGAGGTGCCTGAGGTCAACTGGATTTCGCCATGCCCATCTTCCACCAACCCCAACACAATCGCTCTAGGCGCTTCCGACGGTTCGGTTTGGGTCTACACAGTTGATCCTACAGATAAATCCAACCCTCTTCAGATCGTGCAGTCCTACTTCCTCCATACTGGTGCCTGTACCGCTGGTGCTTGGACGCCCGATGGTCTTCTGTTGGCTACCATCTCCGAGGATGGAAGCTTGTACGTGTGGGATGTTTGGGGTGAGGCTACTGCCAAGAACCTTGTTGGCGATAACGGTATGACTGCGGTGGCTTTGACTGCCGAAGATCAGCGTTTTGAGGTTGAGGGTGGTCTCTACTCGCTTGCCATTGACCCCAAGGGCGCCTTCGTCGCTGTCGGCGGTGCCACTGGTGCCATCAAGATTGTCTCTCTTCCACGACTTGCATCTTCCGGGCCTCAGCCCCAGGCTCGTGCCCGAGCTGGAGGAAAGACTACTGGCCAGTCAACGGCGACCGCTGGCGGCCAAATCCTCGCCGCTCTACACACCCAATCCGAGAGTATCGAGTCGCTTGCTCTTGTCACAACGCCCAACACACCTCCTTCTACCCTTCTAGCAGCCGGCTCTGTGGACGGCTCTATTGTCGTTTACGATGCGACCCGCCGCTTCGCCGTCCGACGACACATCTCTGGCGCCCATGAGGAACATGCCATTGTCAAGCTCGAGTTCATCCCCAACTCATGGCAACTGACCAGCTGCGGCATGGATGGTGTTGTACGCCGCTGGGACCTCCGAGGTGCTGGTGCCACAAACCCCAACGCTCCCGCAACTGCTGCTGAGGCTGGTCTGCAAAAGGAATGGAAGGGCCACCGTGGTGATGGAGAAGGTGGCGGCGTCTTAGGCTTTGTTCAAGGCGAGACAGGAGAGAGGATTGTCACTGCTGGTGACGACGGTATTGCTCTGGTCTTTGAAGCATAGTGTTTGATAAAATCAAAGGTTTTGGGAAAAGGTATACAAAAGGAGAAAAGCGTACGCGGAATTCATTTCTGCTATCTTATGATTACAATGAATAGAATCATAGGGATGATACCCTGGATATTGGTTGCTATGGCTTTGGTTACCTGTACTTTGTGAAATGTTGAGTCCCAGCACATGGCTGGTCAGGTTCATTACGATACCCATGTTGACTAGAGAGGGAATTCGATGCGTAGCCGCATATGTATATAAGAGAGCGCATTCGTTGATAGTAAACGGAATTGCAATGTGAAATGTGGTGAATTTATTGATCAGCAGATGGATGTCTTGAATAGTTATATCTACTATTTAGTCAAGTCAACATATAACTGTCTAGATGGATTATAAGTAAGGCAGGATGATCAGTCAGTGGTGATGACATAGACGCCTGCTTATCGATAAGAGCTGCGAGTTCAGATCCATCAATATCAGTGTCTGATTGGCCAGCGCTTGTTAGAATCTGAACCGCGCTTGTTCAAAATTCTTTGACCCATGACAGCGAAACGAGATAGCATCATACCCGAGTCTAATTAGCTATCAACGAGCGTTGCCCTTCAACCAAACACTTTTTCTTCGTTCAAATCACACACAAAATGTTTGGAGGATGTATGTCGAACCCCAATTGAATTATTGAACTTCCAAACTGATCCATCGCAGTCGCCCCCCCTCAGCAGTCTCAGGAGGAGATCCGCGCTCTTGAGGCCGATGCTGCCTTTACAGTCCAGGGTGCCATTACCACTGCTGTCCTCCTCTACCTCTGTACGTTTGGTGAATTCTCTTGATTCAAGATGACTGGTGCTAACGGTGTTCCCCAGCTCCCTTCGCTATCGACCTCGTCGGCAAGATCTTCTAAATAACAATAACACTGTTTACGACTATGAATCTGTCCGTGTTGTCTTTGGTAGTGTTATGAGCCTGCAGAATTGCGGTCGAGGGTGCTTCCGCCGCGCCATGTACAATAGAACCGGTTTAGATGGGACGGGCGGGAAGTCATGATTAATCTGTAACAATACATATCCCAAGACGTGGTAAAAGCCGCGCAGCAACATCGCTCACGACATAAAAGATGCATCATATGCGTTCCCAGTTCATAAACCCAAATAAAGGTATCACTTGCTGTGTCGATATTATTCTTAGACTTTACAAAGAGTTACGTTTCGTATCCTATGACGCCTAGGATGAATACCCAGTCCTGACTCCAACTCTATGTCACCAATATACATCCTAACAAGAGACAGTGGCTCAGTCTTTACCACCTTTGTCGCTAAACCGTGTGCCCTGATTAAGTTCCCTCTATTTTGAGTGGGGGTTCCTGGTCTTCTCCCACTCTGCATAATCTGCCGATAGAGCCTCGAGCTCTTTCTTGATATGCTGGATCTGCTTCTCATAATCCTCAAGTACCTAGAAACGGGTTAGCTGGTTTGCTTGTATTGCGGTCCATCCGTCACTTACTCGTTTTGCTTTGGCTTCTCGCTCTGGATCAATGCTCTCTCCCTCAGAACCAGTAGGCTTATCTAGTTCCTTGCTGAGCTGATCAGCATAGCCTCGCAACACAATAAGTCGGCTCCATAATTCTTCCTCTCTTGCTCCAACAGCAGGGTCTTGAATTTCTCGCTCCAGAGTCTGCAGACGACTGCTCAGATCATCCTCATCACCACTCAGTGCGTAGCCGCGGTTGCGGAGCACTTGTATCCGCGCAGCAAGTGCTAGGCATCTTTCACTAATTGTTGTCTGTCGTCGACGGGCTGCGACAGCGCGAACCTCAGTTTCGAGCTCGTGGCGCTGAAGAATGGCATCCAGGCTACCGTTGATCTGGTGGAGACGAATGTTGAAGTCGGCAACGGCGCGCTGTTGCGTTTTAAGGCGGTCGGCAACGCCAGCGTAGCCGGAACAAAGAACGGGCATGAACCCTGGGGCTGGCTTGTTCTGCAGGGCTTCCTCCCATTCCCGAGGGTCTTCGTGAGGTTGAGGCTTGTAGTAAGGAACGTGGCTCTCGTCAACCTTGTTGTAGAAATAGTATTTGAAGGCACAGTTGGGGTTCGCAGGGTCCCATTTCTCGGTAACAAGCTTCATTTGCTCCAGAATCGGCTTCTGGTCTATGCAGGGGTCAGTCTTGCGATGTAAGAGAACAGCTCTTTCTTGATAACATACGCGGTGTTTCCTTTCCAGGCTGCCATAGCGAGTTTGACAGCTGAGCTTGCGATTGAGATAGAGCTGGCATCTGTTGCGGCTGTGGTTGCTGGATCGATGGGCCAAGTGTGTTGCCTTGTTGCTGTTGTTGAGGCTGGCCTAGACCAAATCCTGTGCTCTGAGTCGGCGCAGTTGTCTGAGCGGGCTGTGACTGCCCAAAAAGCGAGGGCTTAGCCTGTCCGAAAAGCGACATGGCTTGTGATGGTGTTGCGACGTATGAATCGGGAGCTGTCAGTCGGCAAGCTAAGCTTTGATTGATGAGATTCCTTGCCGAGACGGAACCCGGGCGAAAGAGGTAGCTAGTGGCTCAATATGAGATTAATTCCCGGTGCGCGACTGTATCGTTGCCGTAGTCAAGCTTTATCGGGGCTGTAAGACTGAAAATGTGATTGTTTGATTGTTTGCTGTGTTTATAGGGCAGCTTAAAATTATTGGAGCTGGGCGACGCGAAAACAGAGCTACACTCACCTTGGGCCCCGTTGCAGCCTTGCACCCAGCCTCGCTTCACCGAACCACCAATCACAGTCAGCCAATTCCTACCTTACGCTACCAAATCCTAGCCGAACGACCTCACGTAACCACTTCCGGATTCTGGAATCACCGCAACGTTTGACGACGAGCTTCACAGAATACCGGCATCATGTCTACCCGAAGGCCCCAGTATGTTCACTCGACAGCTGACTTTCATGTCTTTGCTCTGGAGCTCCCAGCGGATGCAATTGAGTTCTATAATAGCTGATAATTGGCTAACTAATCAATCCATCAGATTCTCCCAGCAGGTGCTCATTGACACCACTCCGTTGCCCGCCGATATTCCCGCCGTCAAGGAGGTCGGTGCCAGTTCTGCCCCTCTCCTCTCGGCCTCCTTCTTCATCGGTGCTCGATGCCGCGACTACAATGACGATTATATGCAATGCAAGAACGAGAACCCTGGCCGAGGAGAACTTGAGTGCTTGAAGGAGGGCCGACGAGTTACCCGATGTGCCTCCAGCGTGTATGTTATCTAAGGTTCAGCAGACCGTATAGTCTGGTGGTCTTCCTGAAGCGCAATTAGCTTCAAGGCTGGGGCCAGCCACTGACATGATCAACAGTATCAAGGACATCAACACCCACTGCCTGGCTGAGTTCCGCAAGCACTGGGAGTGCCTCGACGATCGAAATCACCAGTTGTGGCAGTGTCGTCCTGCTGAGTGGAAGCTCAACAAGTGCGTCTACGACAATCTGGTACGACAGCCATGGTCCATCACTCAAGATGACGGTTCTAATACAACACATAGAAACTCGAGAAGAAGATCCCCGATCAGCCAACAAACTCGACCCCTGTTCACCTTCGACCAAAGCAGATCTTCGCTGATGTACGCATCGGGCCTGGAGACGGCAAGCCCTTCGTTCCGGGGCAGGAGGATGCGCAACAATAGAGCGCTGGAATCTGTTAAGATCGAGGTTCGGTCATGTATATTTGTTGATGAATCAAAGAGAGAACTACCAGCTATCAAATCAAAATCCGTTTGCTCACATGCGGTATTATATATCATTGACTACTAAGCTGCAGGTCCCATATCCAGTTCGATACAGTCTTGTTCACTCCAATCACCAAGCCAAGCAATATATTGACTTACGGTGACACTTCACAAATCAATCGTCATCTCGATGCCAATAGCTGCTACCATATGATATTGTTATGGCGCCTTTCAACACGCTATGAAAGCTCTGGTTCTCAGCATATCATCTAACCTCACGCAGATCAAGCGTATCAACACAGGTTACTGTTCACAGCATTGCAGTTCCCAAACGTAACAGAACCTGCAGCATCATGCAGCGAGCCTTGAACGCCTGATACACGGCACTTCAAGACATTTGAGAAAAGTCACCAACAACACTGCAGTTCGGCTAAGCGGTGGAGCCACAATTCGGTATGTCCTTTTTTTTGTGATCTGGTGAAGACCACATGACGAGATCGAGATTTGATGGGCGGAGGTATATGATCACGATGCATGAGACCGGCCGACAACATCTAAAGGAGCTGCCGACGTCACCGCCACGCCGTTTTAGACTGACCAACACAGGTTTTGGCGAGATGCCGGAGGTCGGACTCGCAGTCACCAAAGGCATTTGATATGGAACAAGCATGCTCCTTGAGCCGCATGTATGAGGATGGTTACAACTTTGAACCTATAATAGGGCCTTCATGTCGGCGACTGGCCCTCAGAGTCGCACAACCTCACATATGCCCCAGACCATGCACATGATCATTTCTGTGTCATTGGCCTTTTAGCCGGGACTTTTGTTTCGGCCTCATTTAGATTCGTTCAGGCAGCGTAACTGTTGTCATGCAACTAGCCGTTTCGTTTCAAGCAAAAGTCGGCCAGCAGAGGGGACGATTGGCCTGGTGTGATGGGCAGAATCCTAAGCTGGAACCGACATATACACGCCGTGAGGGTACATACAGCGGAAACCTACTTTTCTGGCTGAGTAGAGGCTCGTATATTAAGCGAGGCACAGAAATTAGCAGTTAGGCTCTTGATACTGTGAATTGAGCTTGATATGGTTAACTCAAATCTATTGAAACGGGCTTCATACTTAAGCTTACTACTCCCTGTAGAGTAGGAATCTCTGGCACAAGTGCATAACAGAATTACAGCCAGAGCTGGCCCTTGCATCATCAACACTTTTGGCGTTTTGTTTCTCGATTTTCGGCGCTTGTGCGCTTCGTGAAACAAGAAACGGGCCTTTCAAGCGCCCATGTTTGATGTTCAGAATGGGTCACGTTGTTGGTTGGCTGACATCATCTACACCCCCTCTGGCCTTCATAAAGGCCGCCAACAAAGAAACAATTATGAGAATCTTGTCTTGGTTTTTTCTCGGTGCAGTTTTAGGGGGGTTCACGAGAATGTACGAGTTTGCTTCGAGAAGTCACGGCACGGTTGTACCATGTCGTGGTTGCATGTCGCCGAATCGATCGGCCCTGTCTTCAAGCGACGTACGTAGTATCACAGTGTCCGAGGATCACGGTTTCTTTTATTTTCTTTGTGCGGCATCGACTCCTAGGGGTTTTGTGGTTGGTGATGTACTTACTTGTGTGGTGGTTTGATTGCCCTGTTCTCTGAACAGTTGACCTCGACTATCACAAGCCAAGTGATGATCCCAAGGTTGGTGTTGTTCTGCCGTCCCACTTTCTACCTAACTGGAAGAAAGACTGCGAGATCAGATAATATGGGTAAAGTATCACAAAGGACCCTTGGTTTATTAGAGCTCGATAAGTGTGGGGATTTATTGACGACGTTGTAGAGTTTGTCACTCGCAGCGACAAGCAAACTTCATGAGCCCGAATCATCTAGTGCAGCTAAGTGCTTGAGCCTGTCTATTTTCTCTTGATCCTGCTCGAAGACCCAAGTCAAAGCAAACCAGTTCAGGGCAAGTGATTATTGTATCAGTGATTTGAAATGAATCAGACCGTGGTCTGCAGGGTAGGGGTGTCAATTGGGAGAAGGATGAAGATAACTTATGTTGAAGTTCTGTGAAGCTTGTACCAATCAGAGAAAACATCAGCTAAATAAGAACTTAACGTCAAGAGTGAGCGTGCGTTCTCACTGTTGCCTCCATGAGATAAACAAGACGTGAAGTCTCAATCCATGTTGCCCGTGTTGGAGGATCAGCAGGCTACTCGGGTCGCTATGACAGCGCCGGTAATAGCAGCAGCATTGAATATATACGAAACAGTGAGTATAAGTCTGGACCCGAGACGCAAGATAAAGGGGGCCACATTGGAAGGGCCTTGCTTGCGAGAAGGGATATCTCGTCCTTTTGTGTGAAGCGGTGACTGAAGTGGTAAGATATCACGCGCGACAGTGAATGAAGGAGACATGTAGAGAATTGAGAACTAGATCCCAGGATAGACCCAGGATATCAGGTGCTGGATGTAACGACAAGTCAGTCTAGAGTGATCTGTGCTTTCATGTGGACCAAGATCGATCAGCAAAGCGGCTTGGAAGTTCCAGCTAAATTGCTTGTTCCGATCAAAGTTTGAAGGCTGCCAATATCTATATCGATGCTTACGTATATCTTCAGTTCAGCGATGCTAGGCCGTAGAACTTCGGCCTCTATTTGCAGATCCTAGGCTCGGAACTACCGATCATCATCATCTACAGGCTTGAAACTCGATAGACGAATTCGGTGCCCGCTGGTGACAAGGCTGGACTTCCCAATTGACTCAGCTCTAGGAGATCGGCCACGTAATACTCGAACTCTAGCAGAGCCGCGAGTGAACTAAATATTATGGTTTTGGTTAAGAAGCGAGGATAAAGTTGTTCGAGGTGCGCTGAAGGAATGAAGTTCAGCGCCACCGTGTTGGATGCTTTCTCCAATGGGAATCACTGGTCCCTTTCTTGTTAGAACATGGAAAAGTTGTGGTTTGCGTGTCATGCCATCCAAGCTCGGAAGTCGGTCTTGAGTCGCCGTGATCGACTCAATTGCTTTAAGACAAATGCGTTAATGGCTGAGCTCAATGTGTCTAAGAGAAGAGTATATACGTGCTGAGAGGGGTGTGAGAAGCACAACTTAGAAAGAGGGAGGTAGATTGATAATTCATGAAGTGAAGTAGTACGGCCGATCGGGATCACGTGTATGTTAGCAACGCCGGACTCCGATGATCAACGACGATAAGTTTATTGTGTCAACGTTTTGATAACAAGCCATTGACGATATGATCCGGAGGTAGCTACCAACTTCGAGTTGTCCTAGTGTTCGGTTCTGTATATCGATCGGCCTACCCTAAAGTTCATTGTATGGGAGACAAGAAAACTTGGGTAGATCCTATCCCTAGCGATATAAAAATCTACATCAGTTTAGAATAGACTTGGTACGTGTCTAGATCAATTATTTTTGGCACCTTTTAAAATGGTAGAAGTGTCTTGCTTCTCCAGGCCATCGAATTAGTATCTCTAGCTCTGAACTATGAAGCAGAGGCAATCATTCTGTGACACACCAATCTCCTCCTACTGTGGAACTGTCCAGGGTGCATACAGAGAAACCAACGACGAGCCGAACTGTCCGTGGCCACGAACGGAGCTAGCTCTGCTGGGTTCAGCCAAGCTACAGAAGAATGACGGCCCGTGAAATCGAGCATGTTTTCGATTATTCAAATAACTTGCAAGGATGGCTTGGCATATGCCAATTTCACATCAAATGACAAAACGTTCCTAGGATTTGGTAATATCAGAAAGGAAAAGTGAGGCCTTGGATGGGAGATGAAGAACGGATCAGAAAGGTCACCTCTAATTAGCTCAGTTTCAGATATGCTAGAAGCGCATGCATGGGGAAAAACAGAGCCGGGTTTATTAGCGGGTTTTCGGACATGCAGCTGCAGGGAAGCCCCACAACAACCCGCTACACCACCCTTGAATAGCTTGTTTGATGGAGATGAGGCCGACAATTGCCACGTTGATTGGCCGTGCCTATCGGAGATGGATCGTCAGAGCACGCGCCACATCGACATCTGCAAGGGCAGTGAAAAGGGGTGGAGAGATACGTACCTCCACTCAACCAATTGCTCAGCTCAGCTTGCCTCTTACAGAATCAGAATCAATGCGATGGATGCGAAGAGAGATGATGGGTAAGGCCAGGCAGGAATGCGTTTCTATTTGTTAATGCTGACATATTGTCGTTTGATCACATACAAACCCGTGCGTGCGTATACGACCCGGCATAATACAAACCCTCACCGTTAACACGATCTTGATCTTAATCGAAGACATCTACCTAGGTAGTATTCCTTCCCGTCAGGTTCTAGTATAACGCTGCATCCGGAAGTCAATGGACCCTCAAATTCTACGGTGTAAGTACGAAGTGTATTGACTCCAGACCTATCCCCATAAAGTTACGGGCCAACACGCATGTGGTAAAATGCTCACAACTGAAATCGACCAAACCTGGGGGGCTTGAGACTTGGTTTTGGCTTCCGAGGTGGCTTTCATATCCACGCAAGCAGGCCAAGCTTTGCGAAGCATTCTCTAACCTTCTACTCCAGCATGATCACCAGTGGGGGACGAGTGGGGACTATTTCGACAGGAAATGATGAGCAGAGAGTCGAGCTTCGATCGAGTCTGGACTGTTGAACTCGACAAGGTTTTAACACAGGAGCAAAGTCAATCGTCTCGTTTAGGTAGGGTATGATGGGACCGGGGGATGGGATAGCCCGGCACTCGAAAGGAAAAGAACCGGATATGAGATGAGGGGACGGATGCTACGTCAATGAGCAACACCAACACCAACAGCCTGCCTCACCACTGTCAAACCCAGCCTCACCACTATCAAACCCAGCCTCAAACGCCCAACAGCCGAAAACGCAGCCAGAGCTGAGATGACTGGTAATTACCTTGGGCCAGGGCCAGGTCTGTTATGATCTGAGCCAGTTGATTACTCTTTTCCACTGTGTTTGAGCATAGCAAGGGTCCCAATCCTGGATCGTGTGTTGATTTAATTAGCTGCCCGCCTATGCAGTCAATGCTGGCGCTGCAATGCTATGCTATGCTGTATGAGCCAAATCTTTGTACGTAGATACCACGTAGATATGTGTGATCATCGCATTGAAACCGATATGTTTCTACCAAGTCACTGGGTTACGGTTATAATGTAGGTGTTTGTGGTGTAGTCGATCAGCGGCAGTCGTCGGGTTGGACAGTTGGACTGATGCGTGGTGTCACAGTAAGGTATTGGAAGTACCTAAATGCAGGTACCGTCCAGTCTTTCATTGGAGACGTCAGTGCTGCGCACACAGGCAAAAGGGGATCGAGTAAGCCACGAGTTTCATCATCGTGGCTCAAGGCCCGTGCGTCTGCCGTACGCCGATGATATCGTCCTCGAGGCGATTGCTTTGCGCTGTGAATAACAGCCTGAGCGTCGAGCTATTCAGTCAATAGCTGCAAAAGCGAGGATTCTACGAACCCTTCGAATGCTAGACAGTCAATCAATGCCATTGGAAAAGTATGCAACTCGGGCTGGATTTCAATATTACAGCGCTAGACGTCAAAGCCACGCTCATCAATGCCTCCCGCCAAGTTCAAAGCACTGGGCTGATGCATGATTCGTTCCTGGGTGCCTTGCAGCATCCATTCCCGCCATATTTCTAGCGCCCAGTCTAACGCACCCCTCCACTGGCTTGAGGCACTAGCGTATTCCAGCCCGCGTTCCAGGGGTCATTGTAGCAACTGCCCTGCCCAGGACAACAACAACAACAGCCTAAGAAACACAGGCAGGAGGAAGGCCAGCAGTTGGGTGTCACTGTCAGTGCTTGCCAACTGCGACGGCCCTTGGCAACGCACCGCATTGCATTGTAGCCAAAACATTGGCAGCCTCATCTCTTCTTGGGAACTCCCTTCACTTTCCCTCGAAATCAACTTCTTTCTCCGCTTTCTCTCTTTTCAACCATCCACTATTCACGCTCGCTTTATTCGCATTTCACACTCCTTCGTTCGTCTTGCACTAACAGCTTCTCGCTGTTGCCGCTCTCTACTCTGATAGTAAGTTAGGTTCGTTCTGGAACGACACCCCCGGCCTCGTCCCCTGCACCACACCCCAGCTCACACTCGATTGCAGGCTCGCGAGATCCCCAGATACCCCCTGCAAAGCATCCAATCAATACCGCACCATCTAGCCAATCGCCCCTGGGCTAACAGTGGCTGTCCGTCTGCGACCCGCCGAGCAGTTCCTTTTTAACGTCGTCGTCCGCTCCGAAGCCATCTCGACTCTTCTTCCCTCTCCCTCACCCCCCTCCAAGAGTCTTCGTCGAACGATAGCAGGGCCTGCCACTCCTTTGTTTGCGTGTCTACGACATTGCAGTCCACTCCTTCAAAACCAAAACTTGAAAGCCAAGCCTCCGGTTGAACCGTTGATATAGTCCCAGGACCTCCCTCATCTTCTTGACCTCACCTTTCGGTATCGCAAAGCAAAGTTGATCAAGTCGTCCTTCCTTCGGTTCATCCTTCTGTCACTCCTTGAACTGTTGAACTTCAGTCGTTGTTCAACCACACCAAAACTCTTTTCGAGACTCCTAGACGGAATCTCAACTTCAGCAGTGCTGTCAACCGCTCACCAGACTGGTTCTGAATCAAATCCAACGTCAATCCCATCTACAGACACTACCCACCACAAAAAGGTAAGCATACTGTAGTCTGAATCACTATTTTTGGCCCTGCATTTCTGTACCTGCATCCAATTTCTGCGTCCGCCCTCTTTGTCTCGCCTTGTTCTCCACCAACCCCGGTCTTTGAGGGAGTCTTTATCGATATCCTCCCTTTCGCAACACCGACTCGGCCTTGTCCTCGACAGAACATCGCCGAAGCAGAGCCATATCTTTTGTCACCATCGATAGCGGCCATGAGTTCCTTAAGTATTCAGCAAGGGAAATCCCTTCAACTCGATATATCGATGTTTACTTCATCTTATTTCACACGAAATTGTCTCAACACCAATGTCTTACACGTTCTCGTCCAAACATTCCCCACAAGAAACACCATTCCACCCTCGCTACATCTTAGCCTCGTCGCATTCACCAAAGACACGGAAACAGCTATTGCCAAGCGGCATTGGTCTGACGTTTGCTCAACTGAAAACAGCCACACCTAATATCTCTCAAGCTTATATAACTGACTCTATTTCCAGCTCACCCCATTCCGTCTTGTGCCTGTTCACCGATCACCATGAAGGCGTCTATGTTCCTCCTCGGCGCTAGCGCCATCTTGGCTTCGGCCAGCCCTATTCGGAATGCTCTCGAGAAGAGAGAGATTGAGAAGCGAGAGATGAAGACCGAGTGGGTCTACGAGGTTGTTACCGTCACTGTTGTTGCTGGCGACGAGCCCGAGACCACGGCTCCTGCGGCCACAAAGCCTACTGGCGTTGTGTTTATGGAAGCTCCTGCTCCCAAGTATACAGCTCCTTCGACCACTAAGGAGGCTGCGAAGCCCAAGAAGGTCAAGAAGCCTGTCAGCAAGCCCTCAACCACCGAGGAGGCCCCCAAGGTTACGGTCGTTACAGTCGAGCCCCAGCCTGAGTCTACTAAGGAGACCGTCTATGAGCCTCCCGCACCCGTTGTCGAGAAGCCCAAGACTACCGTCGAAAAGGCTGTCGCTAAGCCTACCAAGGTTGCCGAGCCCAAGGTCGAGGTCCCTGCTAGCGGCGGTGATGACCTCTCTCTAGATGGTGCCTATAACACTGTTATGCTCGCCTACCACAACATCCATCGTCGTAACCACTCTTGCTCTGACCTTGAGTGGGATGATGAGCTTGCCGGCTACGCCGAGAATACTGCCAACGGTTGTGTTTTCGAACACGACATGTAAGTCGATAACATGTGTGAATAACGAATTGATGACTGACATATCTCTAGGAAGCAAGGCAATGGCGGCTACGGCCAGAACCTCGCTTCTTGGGGTGCCACAAGCGACATTGATGGCCTCAAGAACAAAGCTGCTGCTGGTGGTATTACCAACCAGTGGTACAACAGCGAGATGGCCAACTGGGCTTTCTATGGCCAGGAGAACCCTCCTGCTGATATGAACATTGACCTCTACGGTCACTTCACTCAGGTTGTCTGGAAGGACTCCACCAAGGTCGGCTGCGCCACTGTCAAGTGCCCTGCCGGAACTGTTCTCAGCTTCCCCTCTTGGTACACTGTCTGCAACTACAACCCTCAGGGTAAGTCCCATCCGTGTGCTGACGATGCAAACATCGCTAACTTTGCAGGTAACTTTGGCGGCCGTTACGGCGACAACGTTCTCAAGCCCAAGGGCGAGAAGCGCGTTACTGTCTAAGCTCTAAGCTATTTGACGAACGGATATGGCACGCTTCTACATCGATCGCGGGTATGAGGAATCCCGGCATGTCTTGGTTGGCAAGCACTCGTATCTAGTGAGGTGGCAGAAGACGTAGCCCCCTAGACCACGTCTACAGCAACTGTTTTCTTTTTCTCTTCATTTCGATTCTCAATGTACGTTACGCATCATCGTACTTTACGATCTTCTTTGCTCAACATGGGGCCACCTGGCCAACTTTTTTCTTCTCATGGTCTTGACTTTACATGCCTGGCGTCTATGAAAATGATATTCGATAGGGATTGAGGGCGCGTAAGGACTGAGGATTAACGAGGAGTGCCTGTGCAAGTTCTTTCAAACCGCGTTGTGTCTTCTTTTCATTGCCAGGTAGTGAGTCATGTATGAATTGACTCTTATCCACGGCCGTTTTGGGGTTTTACAAAAGGGTGTTTGATGAATGCCTCCTGCAGACAGTTGCATGTCGATAGACACAAATGGCAACAAGATTTTGCCAAGACGTTCCCGTTTGATTCAAAAATTGTGATGATACTGTGACAACTGTCAAGGTGAAGTCATAACTTGAGTATGTTAGGCTTCATCAACTCATTTACTTCCTGAGTTTATGAGGATACTGATTATGCTTCGAATATATGTGGCAGACTTGAAGTATTTGTTTATAGAGCGTAATGAGTGCATAGTATCCCGAGGGATAGCGTAGCTACGAGGTCTTGGTCCTCGCCGTGGTCATCCTGTGTCCAAGGCAAGCTCAAAACTCCAGTTCTCTTACTCAACTTTCACATGACGAGTTGGTTAAAGCTCGAACGCTGTGCTGAACCATCACAACACAGAAACATTTCTATGGGTGAACAAGGAACGAAAGACGACTGAGGAGATTGAAGATCGGGAGCAAAGGAGAAGGAATAGTCTCGTGGTGTGGACGTCTTTTGGCGTCACACAACCCAAGAGTTAGGACTGGCCAGTTTTGATTGTGCCTGGTGACTCTAACATTTGAACCAGAGATTGCTGACAATGGCACAGGCCTGTCGAAGAGGAGATTCGTCTTTGTTTTGCTGACTTCTCCACCTCCAACCCTCCTTTGTATGTTCTATCGACGAGGAATTTAAGCAGCGTGATATTACCACGTTCTGAAAGCCCCAAGCCCCTGAACAGGAGAAGCAGACGTCCTTGAAGACGATCATTAAAGCCACCATCAGAATAAAGGACTAAACATGGAAGCTAGGATGACTGATTTTTGACCATCGATGGTGGAGATGCTTTCGAGGCAGATAAATATTATCAAGTTGTTGATGTGAAATATGGAAGTCTACAAAGTCAACCTTGGACTTCGAGTTACCAACAGAACGGATCCTTAGTCTTGGTGAATATCAAAGTACTTTTATTATCTTGACCTAGTGCTCGATCTTGAGCGAGAAATCGATGTGCGGCACACCCTGATGAATAGAACTTGTTGACAAAATATCGACATCTAGAATATGTTAGCATCAACATGCTCATGAGAAAGCCTTCCAAGTACTCACCATTGCACAAGTACGCCTCAAAGTTATCCTCTTGAAGTCCACCAGATGTCTCAAGCAGGAAGTGCCTCTTCCCTTGCCATCGCTGTTTGAGACTTTTTGAAGCAACCTTGACACCATCGCCAGTGAAGTTATCCAACATGACTACATCGGCACCAGCCTCAATGGCCTCATCAGCCTCAGCCTCACTCTGAACCTCAACCTCTACCTTCATACTGAAGCCACCAACCGACTTGGCAGCCTTGACAGCATCGGTGATACTGCCTCGGCTCCAGACGTGGTTATCCTTGAGCATGATCATGGCGCTGAGATCCATTCTGTGGGCATCCGCGCCACCGACTAGCATGCCGTACTTCTCAACGAGGCGGAATCCTGGTGTTGTCTTTCGTGTTCCTGCAATGACACCTGTATACCCCGCCTCACGCGCAATCGATACGAGTCGCTGGCTCTTGGTAGCGACGCCGGAGCATCGTGCGAGTGTGTTCAGAGCAACGCGCTCACCAAGGAGAATTCCACGAACAGGACCCTTGACTGTTGCGACTCGATGCTTGCCATTGCTCAGGTCAACAGCTGTTCCCTCTTCAGCATGCCACTCGACGGTGCAGCCGCACTGCGTAAAGACCTCGTCGAAGAAGGGTCGGCCGGCGATAATGCCGCTGGATTTACCCCAGAGGGTAGCGACACGGGGACCGTCACCGACAACGAAGCCGGCGTAATCGAACGAAGGCGTATCCTCAGCTAGCCAAGCGGTTACCGAGGTTTTCCACGAAGGAGGGAGAAGGTTTGCGAGGTTTCCTTGATGGTGGGCCATTGTTTCGAGGTTGAGGCCAGCAAGTGGTGATGCGGGAAGAAGAGAGAGAAAAAGAGTGGAGGATCAGCTGGTTAAGAGGTTGTCAAGAGAGTAGGTAGCAAAAAAGTTGACTGGTGTTGGCGGCAGTTTTCAATTTCATACCTAGGTAGTCCCGGGTGCGGGATGGCGGATAACGGGAGGATGCGGGGGACACATCCGACCTCCGACCGGAACAGGTGGGGGTGGGGTTCTCCGGATGGTGCCGGCTTAGCCACTCTCACTCGCTACAGGTCAGGACGTGGAAATCATATCAGTCGGCGGAAACATCAGAAAGCCAAGGTACCTTGGCTATGAATAGGAGATACGGCGATATAGACAGGCAGGTTTGAACAAAATAGTAATGCATAGTATGTTCTAAGTCAGAAATGGAAAAATCTACCTCTCATGACCCTCTCGTCCAACTCCCAATTGAGAAACAGTAGAACAAAAGAAGACCTGCCTGATGCACCATGCATGAACTTAAATGAAGATAAGAGAAGAGACAAGAATAAAAACGAGGAAAGAAATTATGCCTTTGCGTACAGAAATAGTAAAAGAGCCGGGACCAGGCTGCCAGTATCAAAGACAAAAAACACCCCGACTGTGAACCAACCCGCAAAACATGACCTATAAAACAAAACAAAACAAAACAAAAATAAGAAACACGAAAAAGACCGGGTATCAAACATATGCGCTCAGTCGTCGAAACCATCCTAAAGCTCCTCTTCCGTCGTTGCCGTGGGGAATTCGTTGTAGACATGACCTCGTTTCTTATGTCCATACAACGTCTACATCTCTTTCCATCATATCGTCTTCGTTCGTCTAGTTTAGTATTGGCAATCAAGAAAATCAACAGCACTTCTTGCGCTCTTTTCGATCCCAGCCGTCTGCTTGTGCCTGCTCCTGGGTTCCAGCCTGCTCGACCGTAACGGCGGGAGAGAAACCTGGCGAGAAGAGCCAACTTCGACGATCGCGGCCTACTCGGAAACTCCCTCGTGCGTCTGCACCCGCAAAATAGCCTCCGTCCATGCCGGCTTCGTAACCTGGGGTACCAGGGATGGCAGTGGCCATTAGAAGGGCCTGCTGCATCTTGCGGTTCTGCTCAACAAGCTTGCGTGTGACAACACGAAATACTTCCTCGACACCCTCTCCTGTTTCGGCGCTGATTTCATGACAAGCGTCCCAGCCAACTTCCTGAGCCCAGAAACCAGAGCTACGCTTCGAGCTGGGGCTCCGAGGCTCCATAGACGGAGGAGACATTGCCTGGCCCCCTGACATAGGCGTCGGTACGTGGTAAGGGGTTGCTGTCGGAGGTGGCGTGCTGCCCATGCCTGGGGCAAGGTTCTCAGCGACGTATGCGATACAACGTTCGAATGGGACCTGGCGGGCTGAGGGCTCGCGGGCGACAATGTCGGCTTTGGTACCGACTACGTGAAGAACGACATCGTGGGGGAGATTTCGTCGAAGTTCCATGAGCCATACACCCATATCGGCGAATGACTGTGCGTCTGTGATGCTGTAGCAGAGGATGCAGGCGTTTGCGCCACGATAGTACAGGCGAGAGATAGAACGAAAGCGTTCTTGGCCGGCTGCGAGTTGACGTTAGCATACAAGGGAATAAAAACTTGTTTAGCTCCTTATCAAAACCAACCTGTATCCCATATCTGAAGGCGCACAACGGTATCCGAGTCAGAGTCAACGACGCGCTTCGTGAGAAAGCTGGCGCCGACGGTAGAAGTGATTTGAGCCGGGTTGAATGCGCCCTTGCAGTATCTCATAACCAGAGACGTCTTCCCAACGCCCTGGGCGCCGAGGACGACGATCTTGGCTTCGAGCGACGACATGATTCTTGGTGATGGTCGCGTCGTTTGCCAAGAGGGGGGAGGGGGGAGTTTGAGACCTCCCTCTTAGAAAAGGACGAAGAGAATGAAAGGGGGAAGAAAGAAACCCGAGGCGCACGAAAAAGAAGGGAAGAAGCAAAAGAGAGAGAGAGAGAGGAAAGAAGAAAAGAAGCTGATGTGGTTGAAAGAGAGGAAAGGGTAAAAAAAGATAGGCGCAAAAGAAAAGAGGGTCGTGGGTTCTTGTTGGTGGTGTCGGTATAGTAAGGTAGCTTAGTCTAACTCTTTCTTATTGTGAAGGATGCTTATTTGAATTTCATGCCTAGGGGCGTGTAGATAATGGAGGGAATATCGGGCGCAGAAGTTAGGGCATCGATTATTGATAATGCAGAAGTGGTTTTTTTTTGAGAGGTAGAGTTGGCATAGAATAATCGATCATGAGCCTAGAGCTGAGAGCTGAAGGAAGCGTTGAGCGGCGGTATCCGGCGATGAATGGTTGACAGTGGTAACGAAGTCAACAAACAATGACAATAGTAATTCCGAGTATCTAATGAGTCAAGTATATTAGGCAGCAAGCGTCAATGGAGATCTTGTAATCATACTCGATGCGATTAACCTATAGCTACTCGATGTGATAGGGCATATTGTAAGGGAGTAAACCCATTTCAACGTTCTCTTTTCAGAGATCTTTAGGAGATCTGTAGACATTATCCTTAGTAGATCCGTGATATCAACACAAGAGGTCATTCACTCGCTTAGCCATCCACCTTGTCGGTTCAGGCGCCTCTACAAGGCCCAGTCCACTGGAAATCAGCTAACCGACCCCGCTGAAACCAGAACGCACGGCCTTCCAGGAGCCTCAGGTCCGCTGACGACATGCGCTAACAGCCCAGAGGCCTTCACGTGGCACAGTCTCGACGTCATTTCCATCCACGAGTCAACGGCTCTGTCCCTGTCAGATTGTCAGTTGAGGATCCATATTCTCAATTCCAGCGATCAAATACAGCCATAACTAAGGTAGCTACAGTAGCTACATATCATCATCCATCAACGCACACAATCGTCGTGTAGCGAGTGACCCGAACGTTTTGTCTTATCATCACCAGACTTCAGGTACCACCACAAGAAACACCAAAACGACGTATCTGCAAAAGTTCCAGTTCTGACGTGCGCAGTCCTCGGCCCAATTGTCCTCACCGCTATCCTCTCCAATCTCGACTTCTCTCGAGCACAGCCTCTCGCTGCAGTTATCCCGCACCTGTTCCATCGTACATGACAATGGGAGCGGTTCAATGACAACCAACCAGCCAACCAGCTTCTCAATAGGCACCAATACGCGGGGGTCCGATTGCCTACATACAGTAGTCGACCAGAAAATTACTCAGATTGGGCGAGAAGCGAGTCCATCGGTTATTATCCACATGCGGCTGGAGCGAACCAGATCGGCATTGCAGCCAGATGCATACCATGGCCATGGCCATGACCATGACCGTATCCCCGGTCAAATTGCGAAATGAAACAGCTCAGCTGGCAGAACTGTTTTCCGTGGGACTCTCGTACGAGTATGGAGTACCGAACAATCCCTTTTCTTTCCAGACCGGAAACTACGCTCCTTTTATTATGAAAATCTGGGTTCTCTTTGTTTAACAGATCTACTACCCTCATCAAATCTCTTCCCCACAAACACACAAGCCAGCATCCCCTGTAAATCTCCACCCTATTAAAAAAAGGATGGTGTGCCAGCATTAGAACATGGACCACAGACAGCCCGAGTCGAGTTTGATCTCTTTCAAAGGACAATTTTCACAGAAGAACAAAGGGCTACACTAACTTCTGTTCTAGTAATATTCATCAGACCTTTAGCTTCTCAGTCTGAATCATCAGATGAGAAACATGTCTCAAGACATGGTCACGTCCAGGACAAAATGACGTATATCAAAACACAGTCAGAGACACAACAAGAATTGACCGCTCAGCTGCCCCCAAATCGCGATCTTATTCAAAAGAGACTCTCTGAGAGCAACTGAGTCACATCACCATAATAAATAGTCATTCCGTTTGTGATGTTTTCTTCGGAAATGAAGTCCATGCGTTGGGCCAGGAAAAAAGGAGAAAAAGATCACTAAAACCTGGGGCTATTTATTATGTGGTGTTTCCTGCCTGACATGGGTCATGACCCCGCATCCCGCAATTAGCCATTCAGCCCTGTTTACATAAGGCACTGAGCTTCTCCAGACTTCATATCATTGCATGGATACCACCTGCAAAACACATATATAGTTCGAGATGCGAGAAGATGCAAAAAGTAACAATTGGAAGGCATTGGGATTGCTCCCGCCAGGGCTTGAACCTGAGACCTTCGCATTACCGAACACTCGGATTGAAGTATTAGTACGACGCTCTAACCAACTGAGCTACGGAAGCCGTCCAATTGTTGAGAGTCGTGATGGTAATAGAGCTCATGGATGTCGACCAAGCATCAATCTGGGCTTGATGCTGATACAGTGGCACTCTCAAATCGTTAGGCTGACAATGCGCTACCATGTGTATGCATCAATGTGACTATATGGAAATCAATTATTACATGCACTCATAGCTCATTCTATAATCTCGCTGGTAGCTTTCGTACGCGCATCTTACTGAGAACATAGGTAGGTAGTGATTCTTTATTTAATACTTAGTGCTGCGTATTCATCAGTGCTGCTGGTCAAATGGAGTGGATGGCGACGAGCCTAATGATTTATTCAAGAATGACTTCCATATGTACGCAAATATGTCAAACCCGGCCTATGTATCAACTATCGCCATTGCTCACCTTGTCACAATCATGTTCTCATTCATACATGAAGCCCCGAATTCCCCTCAACGCCGATGGTTTCTTGTCTTTTTTCGCACCTGCCTCCTCTTTACCCTTGTCTTTCGAATCTTTACGGAGTCGATTGTGTGTTGCGCTGGCAAATAAGTCCGAGTGACTCCTGGCAAGTAATCGTCCCCCATCACTTCGTCCGAATCGCTGGTGATCTGGGCTCATGGATAGCGATGATGCATCTGTTCCCAAAGGTGACCCTGGTGGATGTGCCCAACCCCCTGACTTCGGTGATAAGGCAGCTTCAGGTTTGTGCCCGAGAGGTGGCGTGACATTGTATGCAGTGCCCTCTGCGATGTCAGGGCTTGAGAGCACACGCTGTGGCCGCGTTTTCATCATGACGGGGCTCGTTGACACGGATGACGAATCATGCTCTCCATCTGATGAGGTCTCGATCTTGAGATGTCTTGGCTTCGTTTCCGTCTTCATATCCAGAAACGATGACTGCAGGGCCGTGTATTTGCGCATCAGCAGGTCGCACTGCTTCTGTAGTTCAGCTTGCTTCTCTCGACTGGCTGCGAGTATTGCCTGAATTGCTGCCTTGCTATCCCGAGAAGGTAGACTTCTTTCCTCCTGCGCCTCGGATAATTTCGCTTGCAAGGTTGCAATTTGGTTCTGGAACAGTTTCCTAGTACGCTCGATTTCATTCTCTCGACTGGCGAGTTGAAGATTCAGAGCCTCAACTTTGCTCTCTGCTCCTGCAGCGGCAGCGATTGCCCTTTGTTGCTCGAGTTCCTTGGCCTGGAAATCACGTTCAACCTTTGTCAATCTATCAACTTCACTTTTCAAGCGGTCGATTTCAGCGCTGTGAATTTCAATGGACTGCATATTCTGCTTCCAGTTGACCTCCTTGACTTCGGCCTCGCACAGTAGTACCCTCAACTTGTCACGCTCCGCCGTGGAGTTATCTAGCTCCTTCTGGAGCGCTTCATAGTCAGCCTTGAGTCGCTTTGATTCGTCACGCAGCTTCTTAAGCTTGGTGGAAAGGTCAGCTTCCCACTTCTTCGCAAGGGCACGACTCTTCTCCGAATCCCTCCGAACTTGCATCTCCGCTTTCTTCGCTTCCTCAAACCGATGCTTCAAGTTACGGTTTGTGATGAGTAGATTCTGTGTTTCTGCCTCTGTCACAGCTTCCTCCATATGCCGTCTGCGCAAGTCACCAATATGGGCCATATGTTGTTGTTTCAAATATCTCTCAAAGTTTAGGTCATTCTGCAAAAGCAAGATCTGGCGCTGCAGATGAGCGACTTGTGTATTCGTCTCAGTCAAGGAAAGGGGCGTGCTGATAGTTGGCGGAGCGCCCAGTAGTGATGGGCCGGGCCGATCAGCCACCGAATCTTGATTGCTGAGTGATAGTGATGGCACGCTATCGTTGGCCAAAGACTGATGCAAACCGGACTTGATGGCCTTGTTAGATTGGATCATGTCCTGTAGTTGTGTATGGGAGGAAGATTGGATGAGATGAGGACCAAGGGTCGGACTGTCGGCATTTGGTTCTCTTATCCTGGCATCGATAGAATCCCGAGTTGATGGGATGCTTGATTGTGAACCCCGCCGAATTAGAGCTGATGGCCGACGACTACTCGCTAACGAGTCCGTACTGGCTGATGTGGGCAAACGATAGCCGCTGTGGGATTCAGCCGTCGTCATTGGAGCAGAAGGGTGATTTTCTTTGACAAATCCTTCGTTCGATGGAGACGCTTCAGATACAGACAAAGGCTGTCCGAAAGACTGGTTGGAATCGTTCGCGAAACACAAAGCCATGCACTCAGCAACAACCTCCGAGGCTTCGCTCTTGATCCAGCGACCAAAATCCGTCTTTTCCGAATCAATCGTGAGGGTGAAGAAGTTTGGGTGAAGTAAATGGCATTGGCGGAACCTTTCTGATTGGTCTCGAATCTCGGTAGGCTGAACCTCCATATCGTTGGCATTTGCAACATTGGCGTGACGTAGGTATCTCTGAGGCTTGCGAATATAGTCCATGAAGTTGATGGGATAGAGACCATAGAGAATGGTATAGTAGTTCAGGAGGTGATAGACAGGGTGATCATCGACGTCTGCCTCATAACTGCATTGTTCCCAATTGGATGAATCTGTATCTTCTGGCTGAGGCTCAACTACGCCGGCCCGTTCTCGTGACCAGAATAATAGCCTTGCATAGATGTTGAACAGCGTGGGTAGATGCGGAACCAGTGAGCTTGGCATCTGTGGAAGTAACATGATGACAACTGTCAGCGCGGCTGACACTATGGTTGTCGAGCTATCCTGTTGTAGGCATTTTAAAATATCAGCGAATAGTGGCGTTTGTAGAATCTGGTGAACGTGAGGAGGTTGACTTTGAAGATAGTCGCCCAAGAAGCGCAGGACAGCCTTGCGATACTGTTTCTTCACAAAATAGCGATCAAGCGCAGTAAAAAGTTCCTTGTTCAGGTCAGAAAACCCCCTGGTGAATACAATTCGGGCATATATGACTAACCTTTGGATGCTTCTTTCCGAACTGCACAAGAGCCTCCCGGGTGATTCTCTCATTTGGCTCAAGGCTTGATAGCGCTTCGGTGACAGACGGGTAAAGCTTCTCCATCCACCCTGTGAACAGGCGGTCAATGAGTGGGTTGGAGGAAAGGTCAGAATCAGAACCGTCATGATCCTCTTCCGCAATTGATATGATTTCCATGATATTCGCCAGTGACGCTTCCACAACACCTTTCTCGGGAGATGACTTGGCTAGAAGCGCAGAGCCCGAGTCCCACCAAGTAAATATCCGCTCAGGAGTTCGAAGTATCGAAAGTAGTTGACGAAGGATGTTCAGAAAGGGCGCGAAGGCTGAAGGTTTGTCTTTGACGTGCTTGTCAAAAATGGACAGGAGCTCTTCCTGGAGGCGATCTGCCGTAGCTTCGTCATATTTCTGGTGTCGACGGAGGTATGCATCAATGGTATTTTCTAAGTCGTCGGGCAGCGAAGCCGTTGGCTCAGCGAGGAAGGCGACGATCGCCTTGGAGAGGTCCTTTAGCGACCTAAGCAGTGGAGATAATTGTCAGCGAACAGCGTATAATATTTGACTTATGGAGATGAATGTCGCAGGATCCAAAGGAGGAGATGGGGTGGAAGATCATGAGGGACGAGCCGTTGAGTGAGGGGAGCTCAAGTCGGCGACGTTTTGGGGATGGAGTTTTCTGCAGGGGATGAGATGACGTACGCTGATGAAGCCATGACGGACTTGACGGCCTCATCCGAGCTCGTGAGACTCAAGGTGAGCAGACCGAGATGGTGAGGCCCGTAGAAGTGTGGATCTTGAGCCAAGGACCTGAAGCCGTCGGAGATGTAATCTGGGTGAAGCTATTCGGTGACGCTCAGTCAGTATCCAGGGCAGGCAGTTGATTTTTGGGAATGGGTACAGTAACGGCGCGGCGCGGCTGGCCGTGGCGGTACCTTGCCTTTCGCTGCACCATTCTCAAGGTGGTGCGCTTACGAGTGGAGCCTTCATGCGCTGGAAAACCATTCGGCGACCAGCGACTTCACTGAAAACAGCGGTTGTCACTCGAGCCACAGGGGGTCGTCCAGAGGCTAACGCTTTGGTAGTGGTCTAAGCGAAAATGAGTTTGGAGGGTTGCGGCAGGGAGTGGGGCCGGCAGAAAGCTGATCGGTCACAGCTTGATGTCCCGACATGGTCCCCTCTACCTGTCCGACCTCGATGGAGACAGCCGAACGGCGGTACCCTGAACCTCAGGGGATGCCCCGCCGCGCTAGTAACCCCGCAGTTTCCTGATACTAGCTGCAGACGAGACCGTACCATGACTTTGTGGGTAATGATCACACCAGACTCAGAGTCCTTCTGACCTAGAAATCGAGCCACTCAACTTTGGGCCAGGAAGGGAAGGGACGGGACTTGATTGAGTGAAGTGAGGTGAGGTGGTTGCAGTTCCTGAGTCGTCAATCGATGAGGGGAAAAGACTGAGGGCAAAGCAACCACATAACATTCCTTGGTGTACTTAAAACGGCCCTCCTGCTCTTCCTCATCTTCCTCTCCTTTCCTTCCTTTCTCATCATTATCCAGATCACTTATAATCCAATCCAACAACAACAACAGTAACCTCTTTTTTTGTGGTAGCTAGCATATCCTTCAAGTGCTCGTCTACTTCTACAACTTGACTTCAACAAACGTCACAATTCTTCCTCAACTATTACCCTCTTCTAAACCCCCAACAATACCGCAAAGATGAGTGCGCAGAAGACCTCGGCTATCGCTGACCAGGAGCCTGTTGACGTTCTCTTCGCCATTCACGAAAAGTTCGATCTTCTGGACTTTGCCGGCGCGCTCGAGGTCTTTACTACTGCTTCACACGATTTCAAGGACCCTGACAGTAAGTATCCTCTATCTCACAGTGTACTAGTCCATACCCCTCGTTTTGGTGTACGGTGCCTTCATTTGCTTTACCCCTCCCGCTGATCATATGTCCCCTTCATGTAGACAACAAGGCCTTCGAGGTCACCATCGTCGGTCCTGAGCCCAAGGTCATCTCCGACCAAGGTGTCGTCGTTGGCTCCCAGATCTCCTACAAGGAGGCTCACGAGCGTCTTGAGGACTTTGACATCCTCGTTGTCGTCGGTGGTAACTCCAAGGAGGTCGTCGCCAAAGAGCTCCAACCCCTCTCTCTCATCACCGACTTCTCGGAGCTTCAGAAGCGTGACCCTGCCCGCGAGCGCACCATCCTCTCTATCTGCACAGGTGCACTCTTCCTTGGCAAGCAGGGTATCCTCTCTGGCCTCTCTGCCACTACCCACCCCGACTTTCTCACCACCTTTGAGAACATTTGCAGCGATGCTGCTACCGTGAACCTTCAAGAACGTACCGACGTGGTTGAGGACGCTCGCTACGTCGTCAACAACCTTCGATTCGATCTCGGCGAGGACGAGAGCCCATACATCCGCCGCAAGTCCGATGCTGGTCAGGGACGTCGCCCTTCGGCTGCCCGGTACGTAACACATGCAGAGTGGCCTCTTTATACCCCACTTTGTCATGCATTGAGTTTGAGACAGTTAAACTGACTTATGATGACACACAGAAAGGGAAGCATGTCGTTCAAGGATTCCAACACCCGCCGTGAGTCCATCGTACGCCGTGCAGCTATGCGACTTGGTGGTCTCCGGGTGGTCACATCCGGAGGTGTCAGCTCTGGCATTGATGCAGCCCTGTATCTTGTCAGCGCTATGATTGATGACTTTACTGCGTTGGAGGTGGCCAGGAGACTTCAGTGGACCTGGAACAAGGGCGTTGTCGTCGATGGTCTCGACGTCTAAGATCCCTGGCATTGATTGCCGGCTTGTACGAATTAAGAGTTTACGAGGGGCTCAGGCATGGCCCTGATTGAGACCAATATTTATGTATTTAATGTATTTGACTGATGAGCGGGAGGAACCCTAAGAAAATACCAAAAAGACTAGGAGCTCTCTATTTAATTCAATTGTTTTGGTCGCCTTTCAAAAATATTTGAAAAAGTCAGTCAAACTGAATTGATCACGGATGATAACCAGATGCCCGGGCATCTTGGGCTTATTGGGTTCATGGCTGTGTCGGCGTTGAACTGCGGAGGTGGAGGTCAAAATGTGACACTAAAAAGCCACCAAAACACAAAGAGCAAATGCCAAAGGCAATGACGTGTTAGAGCAGGACCCACACAAGCTCGGGGAGCTCCAGGTCGCGACGCGGGATAAGCTGGAGGTCGTGTGATGATGGTTATGTCCACGAACCAGGGGGGAAACAGGGGTCGGAGTCGGCTAGGCAGGGGACATCACCTCATGCTATGAATGAAACGAGCAACGAAGCGGTCGTCAGTCCATCTCAATTACAGTTGCGTTTGCATTTGAGATGGACTAAGGATGTAGGGATTGGAAGAGAGAAGCACGGTCAAGGTGATATGGGTAACATGATTTCGGTGAAGGGAATTGGATATCAGCTCATGATATCTATCGAGACCAAGAACGCATGGGAGCAGTCGAAGTCATGATGAACTGAATAGACTCAATCGGATCTTGACTATGGCCCCTAAGTTAGAGCTCATCGGACTATTTGCATTACCATGACCGACAGTTGGCTTTCAACTGCCATTGACCACAATACATCGCAGTTTGAGGGGGCATGCTACATTAGTAGGCTACCTACCTATTCTATTGTGCAGCCTATGGCCCACTTGCGGCTGCATATCATGAGACTGCATGTGACCATTAGAATAACTTTAGCCTTTGATTGACCGAGCTTGTTACCTTAATCAGTGTAAGGATGAAGTCACGCAAAAACTTTCAATTCTCCATGCACACCGTCATGGCCTTCGTATTACACTTTGCAGCGTTCACGTTGAACAAAAATAAGAAATGCAACTGATGTCTAGCAACCTAGATCTTGTGGCTGTCTTAGTTGTGTGGCTTGACTCTGCCACAAAGTGGAGCTGAGTTGCTGACATAAGAAATCGTCACTGTGACACCTGATTGGATGAACAACCCTTTACACTTAGATTTGCGACGAGACTGAAGAAGTTCAAAGCTGTTTCAAGCTCTCAAAGGTTCCAATTCGTCACCTACTCTTGTCTTTCAGATTCAGATCTTTTCCGGGAAAATCAATCATTTTAACGCAAAAGGAGAGCATATGAGAATCGTTTTCAAACACGTCAGACGTTCACGCGCTGTCAATTACTTTCATCATGACTGACTGGGCCAAGCTCAAAGTCGTCGACCTCAAGGCCGAGCTCAAAAGTCGCGGTCTACCACAGCACGGTCTCAAAACAGAACTTGTCGCGCGACTAGATGAAGCTGATCAAGAAACTGAGAATACTGAGGCACAAGAACAGCTTGAAGATGCGCCTACAGCCAGCAAGTCGGGAGATGATGAGCCACCGGCTCAGCAACCAGTCCCTGCAGACAATGAGCCCCAGGAAGCGACCGAGCAGCACGAACCGGAAGAAGAAAATCCAACAGAAGAAATACCGGAGCTAGAAGAGAAACAGCTGGATGATAACACCGCGCCCAATGTCGATGGGGAGACTAATAAAGGGGTCCCTGAAACCGAAAAGGAGGAAGCTGTCAAGAATGGAGCATCAGAGGAAGCGGCGCGCGATGGCGGTCTGGTCGCGGACGTGCCAATTCCTGGGAATGAAATACATGTACAATCAAGGGAACCAACCGTGGAGGAGAAATCAAGAGCGGGAACAGTGACGACCACTGTCGAATCTACACCCTCCCACTCACTCGAACCAACCCCTGCTGCCGAACAGCAAAAGCGCAAACGCCGCTCTCTCACACCCCCACCAACCGAAGAATCGATTGCACGCAAACGGGCACGCACGGATGAGAGTTCAGCAAACGGCGATAGTCTAGGTGCGCGACAGGAAGGTCTGCTACCCGAAACTCAAAACAAGCCTGCTCCTATGAACCTGGATGGTGAGCCCCAAGCAGAGAAGCCTCAACAAGAACCTTCACAGGAAGCTGCCCCAGAGACCGAGGCACCCAGACAAGAAGATTCTGGTGAAGACGGAGATAAAACGCAGGATATGAACTACGAGCGAGACGTTGCACCGGCGGTGCACCCGGCCACTTCTGCACTTTACATCAAGAACTTGATGCGCCCTCTCCGACCTCAAGATGTCAAGGCCCATCTCGTCTCGCTTGCGAGACGTTCTCAAAACGCGGCGGGCGATGACGATGGGATTGTGACTGAATTTTTTCTGGATCAGATCCGTACTCATGGTTTTGTTATCTTCAAGAACACCGCTGCTGCTTCCCGCGTTCGCACTGCACTTCACGACAGTGTCTGGCCTAACGAGAGCAATCGCAAAGCGCTTTGGGTCGACTTTGTCCCTCCTGAGAAAGTCCGGGACTGGATTGATACAGAACAAGCCAGCGGTGGTCCACGCGGCCGCTCTGGTGCTCGATGGGAAGTCGTTTATGATGAAGGCCCTAACGGCGATGTTGAAGCACATCTCGAAGAAGCATCAGCATCAACATCTCGCACGATGCCTCAATTGAGCGCAAGACCACCTCCGAGCTCGACGATGACGACTAATTCTATCCCTCTCGGACCCAGAGCACTCCGCGACCCTGCCATTCCAACTGGACCACGCCCTGTTCGCCCCGGCACTGGACCTGGACCAAGACCTCCACCTATCAACCCAGGCGGTGCATTCAAGCGAACCAACACTCGCCCAGTCATTGACTACCAGCCTGTCTCAGAAGACCTTGCGCGCCGCCGCATCGACAACATGCGCTCTTATTATACAAACGATCGCAACCGCGATGTCGGCCGCGAGATTAACCGCTACTCCTTTGAGAACGGTACATCATTCGTTGACCGGGGCAAGGAGGTCTTTGAAGGCATCCGACCTCCACACCGCGAGCGAGCCATGGGCCGTGAGCGCCGTGGTGGGAGACGTCGTGGACGCGGCGGCGGTGGTGGCGGTCGACCGCGTAGTGATCGGTATCTTCCCCCACCAAGAGACGACCACCGTCCTCGTCGTGGCTCCTTGTCTGACGACGGCGATATTCGAATGAGGGACTAAGGGTTAGGTGCGCATTGTTTGCTATGCGATGCGAGGAAAGGACAGGAAATTCAAATTAATAACTTTGCATTGTGCGCACGGTATCAGGAGCTGTATCACAAGGAGGGCGGCGTTGAGACAGTAAAAGGCAAGGAAATAAACAACAGGTGTTTAGACATCAGTAAATTGAGTAACTTTAATTGTAATCACCGCTTTAATTCTGAAGACTGATTTTACCCAAGTCATATTTTATGTATGAGTTTAACATCACTGAACGAGACGCTACAAGCTGGATCCAGCACTTGCTTGGGTCATCGATTTCAGAACATTTCAGCACAGGAGATACGACATGGCGGCGTGAGGTGTAGTAGTGGTATCACAATCTTTCTTATAAGACCGATGTTTCTGAATATAACATTAAAATAGAAACCGTTATCCTTGCTCCCGAGAAACTAATAGACGTTACCAACGACCTATCCCAGACGCCAAAATCATCTCACACTAGTCGTTCAAGCAGTGGCGGCAAGAGGGGTAGGCTCAACACCGACGCGCTCTCGGCTCATGATATCGAGCATCAGAGGAGTAGGTCGGTTGTCCTTGAAAACCACCTGGTTACTCTTGGCAAGCTGGACGTTCTGGAGGTACTTGTCGAAGAGGTAAGAGCTGTCCATAGGGCCACCCTTGGCCTCGGGGTGGAACTGGGTCGAGAAGATGGGGCGGGTCTTGTGAAGCATACCCTCGTTGGATCCGTCGTTGAGGTTGACGAAGTACTCCTTGAAGTCGCTGGGAAGGGTGCTGGCATCGATGGCGTATCCGTGGTTCTGGCTAGTGATGTGGCACAAGCCAGTGGTCAAGTCGAGAGCAGGAATGTTGTGAGCTCGGTTACCGTACTTGAGCTTGATGGTGCGAGCACCGACAGCCAGAGCCAGAAGCTGGTGGCCGAGACAAATACCCATGATAGGAATGTTGGAGGTTTCCATCAGACGGGCGAGATTGTGGACAGTAGCCTGGCAATGAGTAGGGTCACCGGGACCGTTGGAGATGAAGACACCATCGAAGTGCTGCGAGACCTTGTGGATGGGGTAGTCATAGGGGAAGACTGTGACGGAAGCACCTCGGCTGACCAGGCTACGAAGGATGTTCTCCTTAACACCGCAGTCAATCAGAGCAACGTGGAGAGAAGCACCGGGGGACTCGACAACGAAGGGAGCCTTGGTGGTGACACGCTTGACCAGGTTGATCTGGCCGGGGTCAACGAAACCCTCGTCCTCGTCGGCATCATACTCTTCTCCAATGGAGATCCTAGCCAGGGAAGAGCCCTGCTCTCGGAGGTGGGTGACAATGGCGCGGGTATCAACGCCAGAAATGGCGGGAACTCCCTCACGGGCGCACCACTCGCTGAGGCTCTCGACAGCAGTCCAATGGCTGTAGTTGACAGCGACATCGGAGACAACGATACCAGCACACTGAACGTGGGGGGACTCGAAGTACTTGAGAAGATTATACTCGTCTCGGACAGCGGAGGGAACGCCATAGTTGCCAATCAGGGGTTGGGTGAAGACGAGGATCTGGCCTCGGTAGGAGGGGTCGGTCATGGACTCGGGGTAGCCAACAAGAGAGGTGGTGAAGACAGCCTCACCGGAGATGTTGGCGTTGGCGCCGAAAGCCTTGCCCTGGAAAACAGGACCATCCTATAGGCATATTAGATTATTGGTTCGACAAGTGAGATGCCATTGCACTGCAGGAGCACATACTCGAATGGTGAGAGTGGCGGGGAGAGAAGCAGCAGGAGCAGTAGCTCGAGCAGCAGAGAAGGGCATAGTCCTGCCCTTGCTGCCAGCAACGGCCTTCTCAGACAGGTATCGGACCTGAAGCATGGTTCGGCCAGAAGCCGACGCGGACTTGGCCGCGGGTTTGGCAAAGGAAGCCAGTCGTGAGAACATTTTAGTATATGTCGGTTGTTTAAGTTGTGTTTAGAAGGAGAATAGTCGGTTGGTCAAGAAAGTTCTTTAGCAAGACTGGGACTTCCAGAGATGGTCTGTAATGGTAGATGGGTTAGTTTTCATATCTGGCGGATCAAGGCAAGGTTTCGAGCGGTGAGTCAAAACCAATCAAGAATACGAACCAGAGAGATAATCCTATAAGTTGCGTTAGCATTGTGCCAATTGAAGTACCTTATGATGGAAGTCTTGGTGATGATGAGAGGAGCCATCGAGTGGATACGAATCGATCTGTAGCTCTTACAACCAACGTTGCAAAGCCACAGATAAAAATGCGTTCAGTGATGGCGGGGTTGATACAGCGAGTATGTCACACGCGACGTAATAAGGGAAAAAAGTGAACGTACCTGCGAGGTGAAGACGGATGGGCGCCCGTGCATGTGGGCGGATTAAAGAGACGAGCTCAGTTCAGGGTTACAAGAGGAAGATGCAATCGTGTTGCAGGAACGTTGAGTAAGAGTTTGAAGGTCAAGATTGTGTGATGTGAATTTGTCGCGAGGATTTCTTTCTGTTGGAGGAGAAGGAAAAGAAGAAAAGAGTCAAGAGGGTGGGAGCTGGGAAGATAGGATGCCTTTAGTTAGGATCCAACCATGGACAGGATGGACGATAGGATATGATAGGATAAGATACCTTAGGTTGGTGCGATCCCGCTCCGCAGGTGCCGCCCCGATAGGGAAACCTGACAACACGGCCTTGGTCATTGGCAAGTTTTTTTGTTTTTTTTTTCGAGCTGAGTGGGTTTCCTGGCTGCAAATTTACTCCTGGCGGAACCAAAAGCCCGCTCTTCCGCCGAGAAAACAGTGGTGGCGGGCTGAGCGCTCCGCCTATTGGTACTATTAGAGCCCCGCTGCCAGGAACTGAACCCTTTGACAACATCTCTCAACCTCCGATATCGTTTTTGACTCTTGACCAACACCAATTACACGTCACAACACTCTTTTCTTCATACCACATAGACTATATCGCTAGAAGAAGGCATATTGTAACCATTGAATATCTTGTCTCAGATGCTACAACTCATCATCACTTTTGCACTCAATGCCATACCTAGGTAGTAGTATTCATTCAACGTAAACATGTCGACTGAGTCAAGCGCTCCAGCACGGCCATGCCCTTTATCTTGTCAATGATACCCATACAAGACCCGCCGTCCCCAGACAAACTCCGGAAATGTTGAGTCTTCTCCTCTGTTGGCGGTCAAAGCATGGAAGCCAAGCTAGAAGTATTTCTAGCGTAGCACTGTCGATCGCTCTGATAGGAGTCTGTGGAACCCTCGACGGCCCTGGCCCGGGGCGCAAGAAGACTTCTGACATTAAGATCCTCTAAATCTATATTAAATTATATTAAATTATACTAAGTTTACCTAAGACTTTTTATCACCTTAGCATAGAGGTCCTAAGTTTTGTTGCATCCCCTTGCCCTGCCAGGCACGCGGCGTTCGGCAGTCGGAATCCAATCATGAGACAACCTTGCAGGTCCTGGTCTTTATATAATGTCACAATATGATGGATGCTTTATAGAGTCTCTTGAGCCTCAACTTACTAACAGAAAGTCATGTCGCTGACAGAAAACTGCTCACGTGCGTGCGTGTGTGCGTGCGTGCTTGTTTATGGAAATAGAGCACTGGCAAATCTTAGGATCCCTGTGTGACATCCACACAGACCAGCCTTATAAGTGCAAGTTGCGTTCCAACTATTCTATGGCACCCCGGCGCCTTCAAGTGGAACACCTTGGAACAATGGAAAATACGTTGGCACTGAACATGGACCCTTTAAGATCGAAACCTCGCTCCTTGGAGTGAGGTTGCGATTTTTGTCTTTTGTTTCAGACCTGTTCTTTCTTTAGTTCAAAGGTATTTGTTTCATGAGATCTCTCGAGAAGCGCACGATTTCCTCTCCTCTCCTAGAATGGGCGGCTCAACAAAATGGTGCAAGATCAAAAGCATTAGGTGTTATTTAAGTTGAAAAAATATATACATATTAAAAAGAGAGACTTATTCAAGCTCTAGTTTGGGTCGCGAGCGTATCAATGGGAGCTTCGGGCAAAATTGGTGAACAGTATGCAGACTTGCCTCTTGTAATTTTCATTTTGCACTTCATAACAGTAAGAATACTCCATCCAGGGTTGGTCCATTCTAATGGCCTTCGGCTTTATCATGTTCACTATTTGCTTCTTATTTACAATGCACCAAGCTCCTTCAGCTTGCTAACCAAACCACCAACATCCTCAACCTTGCCACCTCCCTGGCGAGCCGGGGGTTCTGGGGGATGTTAGCAAAAGGACCATGGAACATTTTATGTGAGAGAATGATAACTTACCAATGACCTTAAGTGTCTTAAGGCGCTTGACGCCATCTACTCCAAAATCCTCGAGCTTTGTCTTCTCCAACTTCTTCTTCTTGGCCTTCATGATATTAGGCAAGCTGGCATAGCGGGGCTCGTTGAGTCGCAGGTCTGTCGTGATGACCATGGGCAACTTGGCGCTCACTGTCTCAACACCGCCGTCAACCTCCTTTGTCACGGTGACTTGATCACCAGCACCGAACTCGATCTTGCTCGCCTGTGTAGCTTGGGGCCACCCCAAGAGACCAGCAAGCATTTGGCCGGTCTGTGCCGCATCATCATCGATGCTCTGCTTGCCCAGGATCACTAGGTTGCTCTTCTGCTGTTCCACTGCCTTCTGGAGGATCTTTGCTACTGTGAGAGGCTCTAGCTCATCTCCATCCTTAAGCTCAACGTGGATTCCTCGGTCTGCGCCCATGGCCATGGCTGTTCGCAGCACGTCTTGCGCCTTTGGAGGACCAGCAGAGATAACGCAGATATCCTCGACACCACCGGGCGAACGCTTCTTCTCTCGGATACGCACTGACTCTTCGACAGACAGCTCATCGAACGGGTTCATTGAGTGCTTGACACCGGCTGTTTCGACGGCCGTTTGGGCCTTGTTAACTCGAGGCTTGACCTGTAAAGATTGTCAGCGTTCAGTTGCTTCTCAATTGTCGATCCGGCTTCTTTACAGCATAGTCGATGACCCGTTTGACGGGCACGAGAATCCGCAGTGCTGACATGTTGTATGGTTATTGTTCAATGCGAAATTGAAGTTGTCGAGAGCGGCGAGACGTTCACGAGGGCCGGCCAAGGCGTCATGGCAAAGCTCGGCGCGGTACCGGCTAGGGCCGGTCTCAGCTCCAACCTCGGCCGACGGCCCACGTGACAGATCCGCCGGATGAACGAGCGATGTCGGGATTCATTCCCGGGTTGTTGATGTTATGTTATTTCTATTTAAAGGTTTGCGGTATGTATTAATGGCATCATATTTTCCTCTTCTCTCATCATACGCATATGCACCTAGGATAAAATTCTGCCAAAATTCGACTGAGAGGTATACACGGGTTGAGGAAATCGGCCATTGACGGTGTTAAACCACCGGCAACTTATACACAAATGCCGAGCCCAGCCATATAACTAAGGCAAGGTGGTCTACCACCGGTACGGCCCCACGCAGCAAAATCACTTGTTCCTTTGGCGATGCAGGCACGTATGCGGCACTGATTCGCAAGGATTCTAGTGGTTCCAAGCGTGCGTTCATACAGGGGTTCGTGCTGGTCACGCACAACGGTTAGACTGCTAGGCCCTTGACCTGGTGTACTTGCTCCAGCGTATCGGGTGCTTTACAGATGTAGTACACCCGGTAGGTGTAATACTCTGTGATTGCGACCTGGGCTGAGTGACGGATATGGACAAGATATCCTACCTTAAAGTACTAAGTAGATAACAAATGCATCTCAAGGCAAGAGAAGGTGACTCTGCGCTTATAAATACCCAGTGAGTTCTCAAGAAAACCTAGCTCACTTCTTGCTAAGGTATCATTTCAAAGACATCACTTCCCTCTAACTGAGGTCCAAAGCAACCTTCTCTTATACTCCATCTGGCAGCCAGTTTGACTCTGTATTGGGAGAAATTGTACGGCAGCACGCAAGGACACTCTACCAGACGGCCATTATCTTCCTTCTTGTTGTTGGGTAAGCTGGGGCAGACAAGCCGATCTTTCGTCAGGAGATCACAAGTCGAGACGTGTCTGTTGGTCAACACATTCAACAGGTGATCTTTTCTACAATCTGTTGCTATATAACCTCTTTCATAGATCTTGGTAGATTAATATAAACTTATTGGCACCCAACGTCACGAAGCCTGCCCTATGCTTATCAAGAACAAGCAATGGGTTGTCGCGCTGATGCATTGAGTTTTTCTCTTACTGACAAGAACAACTTGGACATTTTTAGTGGCCTGGAAATTATATGCCTTGGCCAGGCTTTGATCACATTTCTGATCACCTCTGCTCAGGACAAAGCCACAACTGCTCAGGCATGCCGCAAAACAGATTCGGAAGCGAGGAATTGTCGGGTGTGGTTATTGGTGATGCCTATGGGCAAAATTAGCTCTTGGATACGCCGTTCAGTGGTGCCAAGGTAGATACAACAGACTGTAGAACATTAATGGCCGATCTTACTTCTCTAAGGTATTCAAGACTTGATGTTTTGTTCTTTGGGGGCGGGTCACTCGTATTAAGCTACCTACTAACAAGGCTCGGGCCGCCCCGTTAAAGAGAAGACAGGCAGCATGCGCATAACACGCCAATGGTTAAATTAAAGCCAAGTACAAGGGACCACTGGATTAACGATTAGATTAAAAATAGGTGCTGCTCTTGTGGCCATGCCCCATTAATCCTCCCAACGATCCTCTGGCTCTAACATATCTCGTCGCTGGGTGGCGGTGGACGTACTATATATTTGTACCTTGAGCCAGACACGACGGACAAACCAACTTGATTATCCGGAGCGGACTTAGCTTTGGTCGGCCGTCTGGTTTAATTACCGGCAAGGTAGGCCTCGATAGCGGAGATTTGGCCTAGTACTGAGCTCCGGCTCGTGCCCCCCTGGGCAGTCCTCCTCTCAACGCTCCTCTCGAAGTCGAAGACGCGGACAATGTCAGCCTCGAACTGAGGCGAGATCTGCTTAAGGTCGGGCAGCTCGAGTTCGGCGATGGAGACACCCTTCTCCTCTGCCTTGCGCACAACGGCGCCGGCGATGTGGTGCGTCTGCCGAAAGGGCACGCCTTTCACAACTAGATAGTCGGCGACATCAGTGGCGAGCATGTCGGCTGTTAGGGCTGCCTTCATCTTCTCGGAGTCAATTTTCAGCGTGCCTAGGACGCCGGCGGTGATTCGCAGGCAGTGTGAAACCGTCTTGACGCAGTCGAGGAGGGACTCCACTGACTCCTGTATGTCCTTGTTATACGCCGTCGGAAGGCTCTTGAGGGTGGAAAGGAAGCCCGACGCCTGTCGACAATTAGTTAGCTCAGGTCACAGCCCTTTCGAACCTTTAACTAGAGGCTAAAAAGCGACGAACCTGGCCCATAACCCTGCCAGCTTTTCCTCGGATCAGCTCGAGGCTATCGGGGTTCTTCTTCTGAGGCATCAAACTACTACCGGTGCTATAGGCATCGGCAACGCGAACGAAACTAAACTCGGCTGTTGAATAGATAATCAAGTCTTCACTAAGGCGGCTAAGGTGCACCATCAGTAGGCTCGACCACTGCAGGATCTCGGCGACGAAGTCCCGATCCCCAACCGCCGCCAAGCTATTGGGGTGGACAGAGGAGAAACCTAGATCCCTGGTGAGAAAGTTGCGGTCGATGCCAAAAGGGTTCCCTGCCAGGGCACCAACACCGAGGGGACAACAATTGGTGCGGTCGCGGACTCCGTGAAGCCGTTGCAGGTCGCCCATAAGGTGGGTGCCGTGCGAGAGTAACCAGTGGGAAAAGCGGACAGGCTGGGCGCGTTGGAAGTGAGTGTAGCCAGGCATCAGTACATCGATTTCAGCCTTAGCGCGGGCAGAGCAAACGGCCAGAGCGGCTCGCAGTTGGTCGGAGAGATCATCGAGCTGGGCTCGCACCCAGAGGCGCAGGTCGGTAGCGATCTGTTCGTTGCGGGAGCGGCCAGTGTGAAGCTTTCCAGCGATGGTCGGGCCGATGAGCTCAGCTAGACGACGCTCGTTGGCAGTGTGAATGTCCTCATCAACAGTAGGATGGATGATAAATTTCCCATCAGCCCATTCCTTCTCGACAGCCTCGAGGCCGGTGGTGATTTCACCGAGCTCGTGGTCGGTGAGTAGGTCGAGCTGCCGCAGTGCCTTGGCAAAGGTGATGGAGCCCCTGACATCAGCCTCGTGCAACTCCTTGTCGAAGGGGAGCGACTCGTTGAACGTAACCATGAGGTCGTTCATGTTCTCTTGATGGTGACCCGGTCAGCATGCGTCGCAACAGTGGACAGAGCAGTACCGACCTGTGAAGCGACCGCCCCAGAGGAGCGTTGACGGGTTGGACGCCATAATAGATGCGAGTGGACGCTGGCCAAGGGTATACAAATGGCCAGGCAGTCGAGTGCCATATGGGAAACATCCTCTTTATGCTTGTGGATTGAAGCCACTTGTTTTGTTGAATCTTAAGGTTCAGGGCAGTAACTGTGTGATCTGTTGAGACTTCATATTAAGGTTCTTGTGTGTTTTTGGGCGTAGTGCATGACGCCTGATATTACGTTGTATTCGAAAACACTGTTATTGTATTATCTTGACAGTGCACCCTTAGTTTCACTTATATATGTGAATAGATACCTAGACAGAAAAGGGGATCCCAGGACAGAGCCCGAGTGCGGCCACAGTATTGCTTTTTCATATCAGCGACAGCTCACAGACGGATTGGGACTCAAGAATTTGTTGTCGTGAGTGACTACCTACTCAGGTAGTTCAGCATTAGAAGTAGCAAGCGTTTACTGGCAATTCTGTTTGGACGCTGAAGCGATCCGAGAGAAGTTGAGTTTTTTGTAAAGAGACTGGTTCATTTAACAGGCACGCCTATACTCCAATGCTCCAACTAGGTACCTTAGATTGCCAATAAATCATCCTTCGAAACAGCCAAGACTACACCGGCGCTCACCAATCGTCCCATGCATCATCCTGTTTCTTTGGTGGAGGAGCCGCCGTGCTCTTCTTACCCATTCCCATGGCACTTGTCCCGATTGAGTTGTTGGCGGGTTGTCTTTGATCAGCCAGGTTTGAGAACTCATCCCAAAAGCTCTTCTTGCTCTCATCTAGGGGAGCTTCTCGACTTTTCTGGTTCTCAGGACCTTCCACAAATCTGGTGAAACCCTCCTGTGCATTCTTGCCCGCTGCTTGGGCCTGCTTTGCGAAAGCGGACGCGGTCAGTTGAGCTTGCTTAGCAAAGTCGCCTTCAGCAAACTGTGATGTGTTAGATAAGACTCCAAGATAGGCAGAATGGCCTGGAAGAAGAAGAAGTGACATACCTGCTTAGCAGTGGGCTGAATGTAGCCATCATTCACAGTCTTGGCCGTCTTTGAGACTGTTGACGTGAACCAGCCGAATCCCCTAGTCAGAGTCGCGACAGCGTCCTTCTGTATATCACCAAAGTTGAGGTCGTTGTCCGAAGAATTGGGCGCAGGAGTACTTCCAAATCCAGCATATTTTCCTCCCTGGCTGGGTGGCAGATGTTCCGGTCGTGCAGCGTTATCGGCTCCAAGTCTTGAGAAATACTGGTCGTCCACCTTGACCTTGCCTCCGCCTCCGCCTCCTGACCCCGCTGCAGGACTCTCATTGCGGCGCGAGCTACCACTCATGGGAGTTCCTGTTCGCGACGCGGGTTTCGTGGGCGCAGACACAGGCTTCTTCGCACCAGGGACATATTCGCGACCCTCGACCTTGCAGCTCAGTCTCTCCTTCCACTCCTCACCGACTTCACCACTGTATCGCTCTGCAATAGTCGAGTCTTCCCATGTTGTACCCATCATCTTAGTTTGCTCATGCTCTTCGAAGAAGTTCCTCCATCCCTCGTTGCCACCCAGTCGCATTCGTTCGATTTCGCTCGACTTGAAGGCGTCCATCGAAATACTCCTGACAAAGGAAATGTGGACTCCAAGTCCTCGATGCACACCAGCGCACGAGAGGCAGATGAAGATGCCAAACTTGGGAGACGCCCACTGGGGAGAGGGCGCATTGCAATCGCAGCAGATATTATTCTTTGATTCCTTCTGGAGGGTGGCCAGCTATCGACAGTATCGGCGTCAGCATGTGTGACTGCAGCGCAAAGCACAGAAACGATTGGGGAGAGATTAGATGAGTAGGAAAGGGGATGAATGGTGGACGAACCTTGGACCGAGTCTCGGGATCGACCTCCCACATGCCCTTGGATGCCATCTTAAGAGGTTCAGTGATGGTATGAGATATTGAAGCGTCGATTATATGCTGAGCTGTGTTTGTTGGGCACGATATAGTACGTGCAATGGATCTTTATGATGAGTTGGAAACACCTGAAAATGGAAACAGAATGAAGGGAGACAGACGTCTGAGGGCGCTAGTGCCATAGGGTACCTTGCCTTTGCATTTACACCACTCAGCGCCCAAGACTAGTTGCTCGATGCACTGGAGCATGGGGCCAGCTCCTCCCGCTCGTTGCCATGAGGTGCCCTGTGCCCCAACTGCTCCCAGCCATTTAGTTAAGGGGCTAAGGTTGGCGGGGCATTTTTATCCACTACGTTCGCTACACTCTATCAAGACAACATTAAGCACCAGTTCTAGAACCCAAAATGTCCGCTCTTAGCCACGTGAGCTTTTGTATTGTCTAGCATCAGTCTGTACGGTTCACCATAAAAGTTTCAACTGATTTATTTGCAGCACACACAATCTTCTGCATGCAAATGGTCCAAAACAGCGTTGATGCATTAGGTAAATCGACATATGCCGTTATCACCATGTAATCCAAAGCGATGACGCCTCTTCCCACGCATCCCCACAATCCTGAAGGATAAACTCTACTATCAACTCGTCTTGTCCCTAGCATCATGTCAGGCACAAAGCATTACGACGAATTCACATACCTTCACCATCACAGCAATATACAACATACATTCAAGCGACTGGGATCACGTAGGCCCGTTCATCTTCATCAAAACGCCCTTTATAATACCGCTAAACTTTTCTCTCTCCCCTGCCGCCTCCGGTGTAAACTAGTGTACAATCCGCAGAAGGGTGACGGAGAAAAAGTGATACAAATACAAGATAACAGAGGGCCTGTGAGCTTTTTTTGTGTCCCGATCATGGAAATATTAAGTGTTTGATGAGAAAAGTGATAAAGGCTGATAAGTAAACACCACCCGAGATTCATGAGAGCTCGATTCGCTCTCGCTTACGTCCCCAAGATCCCGGCAAGGTCGAATACCTCATTCTTTCTTTTCATCGTTGTAGCGAGAATCTACCGTAAGAAAAATTCGTGAAAATCGCGTACCAAATCGTAAGTGTTATCATCGTGGCATACCCAGTTCATGCCCGTGAAATTCGTGCCAAGCCATAACTTAAGCAGTAGTGGCAGGAGTGGTAGAGGCGGGGGTAGCCTCAGTCTTGGTGGCAGCGGGAGCTGGGGCAGCAGCAGGAGTAGCAGCAGCCTCAGCACCTGCAGCAGGGGCGGGCGCGGCAGCAGGAGTAGCCTCAGCAGCAGGGGCAACATCCTTCTGGCCGTTAGTAGCATCACCCTCGTGCTGTTCCTCATCGGTCTTGTCAGGGCTGTCAATAGCAACCTTGACGGCGATCTCACGGCCCTCAATCTCCTTTCCGTTCATCTCGTTAACAGCCTTCTGCTGGAGTTCCTCGGAAGCCAGAGTGACAAATCCAAAGCCACGGCCCTTGCGAGCCTCGCCACGAGCCTGAAGCTTCTTGATCATGAATCGGGGGATGGGTCGGAGAGCAATCTTGGCGGAAGAAGGCTCATAAGCCTTGAAAAGCTCAATAAGCTGTTACAGTGTTAGAAACCTGTATCGAAAACGAGATAGGTCAGTTGTTCTCACCTTATCCTCAGTCAGGTCGTAAGGCAGGTTGGCAACCATGACCTTGGTCTTGGAAGGAATTCCATCAGCAGGAGGGCCCCGCTCACGGCGCTCACGCTGGGGGCGAGCTTGATTCTTAGTCTTGGTGTTCGCGTCAGTGTTGATCTTGTTTGTGATGTCGGTCAATGGTAAAACCTCAGCGGTAGCAGGAGCCGCAGCTGCGGGAGCAGCATCTTCAGTAGTGGCAACAGCCTCAGTAGTCTCTCCCTCCTTCTTCTCAGCACCCTCCTATGACATGGTCAGTACAATACTCGTCGATCATAGAACTGGAGAATGACTCACACGGCCAGCGCGGGCAGTGCGGCCTCCACGACCACGGCCGCGACCGCGGCCACGTCCCGAAGCTCGACGACGAGAGCCCTCCGCACCAGAACCCTCACCGTTAGCACCCTCTGACTTCTCGCCAGCGGGCTCAGGCTTGCGAGCAAGCTGAACGGAAACCTTGCGCTCAAGGATCTCCTTGCCAGAGAGCTCCTCGATGGCACGCTCAGCCTCAGTGGGAGTGGAAAGGTCGACAAAGGCGTAGCCGACAGGGCGGTCGGTGCGGGGGTTCTTAGGAATCGAGACAGACTCACTAGTGGCAAGAATGTTAGTACTTCTGAAGGTGTATCAATGATGGAGTGATTGGGGTGACGGATATAATAACGAGGCAGTGGAATCAATAGCTACTATTCCGAGCCACGACAGGTAAGGACAGTAGCCACCCATTTCCAGTGCAAGACTTGATGATTGGGAAGGGGCTTCATGCGTGCCTGCCCATCCTTTGTCGTCATATGATGGCTAAGGAAGGCGCCCATCGCGATGGCGAAGACACGTGTCTCCAGCCAGCCGCTCATCGCATGAAACACAGAAGGCGACGCCAAGATAAAAGAAGCTAGATAGGAAGATGATGATGAAGAGAAGACAGAACTTACACAAGATAGCTCTTGAAGAAGTCCTTCAACTCCCCCTCAGTTGTCGCATAGGCCAGGTTGCCAATGTAGAGGCGACGGCCCTCAGCAGCGCTGGCCGAGGCGGCCTCGTTGGCGGCCGTCTTATCATCGGCAGGCTTGTTGAGTGAGGTATTGCTCAGAGTGTTTGCGACGTCATTAACGGCAGCATCCATGTTGTTGGTGGTGGTGGTAGTGTTGGCGGCAGACATGATGGCGGTAGGTGGATGAGGTTGGTGGTTAGATTGATTATGACGTTCGAACTTGGACCTGTGGTGGAGGAGCGTTCGAAAACGATGGCTGCGAGTTGAACAGGTTGAACTCTGGTGCAATAAGGAGGAGTTTGATCAGGGTAGCTTCGTGCCCTAGAAACGAGGTTGAGATTAGACAGACGACGGTGCGTTGCGCGGAGACACAGGTGTTTGATGTTGTGATGGAGAAGAGAAAGGGAGGGAGAGATGGCGACTTGTAGCGGAATCTGAAATATTTTTCTGGCCTTTGGGTTTGGGGGGCACAGAGGGAAGGAGGAAGGGGGGTGTTGTCAGGGGTGTGGGCAGGTGAGGAGTTGTGGAAAGTGGAAAGTGGCCAGGGCTAGGGGCGACGGCAGGCGCAAAGAGCGGAGGAAAGCTTAGTACAGGTCACGAAGGAAGGTACGAGAACCACGATCAGTTGGCGGCAACGACTCCACGTTGAAGTTCGGATGCCCATGTATCATCCACTGTGAATGGCGGTATTCAGTACCTGAAAGCTCCGGAGAGAGCTTCAGTTTGGTGGGTTCTCTTCCGCTTAAGTGGTTACAGATCCTGGACACTTCAAGACCGCTTTCGGCCGGGGGAATTGTTTCCAGAGCCTGTATCAAACGCTCTTACCTGGAGATGAGAAAGGTAGCTGTTTGAATGTTCAAGATGAATGATCTTGGCAGTAGCAGTGGGAGAGAAAGGGTCACGTATTTTTACTTACTTAATGCATGAATTGTGCCAATACAGTATATTAGGGCCTGACGTGTGGGTGCTGCGGGCCAAGGATCATGTGCGTCACTCTATGTACAGTATCGGTGTAGTTAAAGTGGTGCTGTGATGCTCTGTTGGCTACATATCTTGACTGTAAAGTCAATATGAATAAAGGTTGGCTTTGTTTGAGCTGAGGCGCAAGCGAGCTGAAAGCTTCTCGAATGGCATGAATGACCCCAATCTCCAAAGAACACCTAGCGTACCTTACCTAAAAAACGGAAAATAATAGAATGGCAAGAATGGGAGTTGTATTCAGAGAATATCTCTTTCCTTCGCGCTGACCGCTCATGTTGACATCCATGAATCGATATCACGGTCAAGAACAGTGGGGTGCCTGCTAGCCTCTCAGCGGCGTAGATTTATGAGCAAGTACGACATCAGCGAATTAGCATAGGTACAGGTAGGCGGTAGGTTAGTAGCTTGTTGGTGTGAATACTGCGTAGAATCTTTGTTCATAAGAAACCAGCAGATTGTCAAAGAAAGCTGTAGCACTTATCGGGTTGCTATAAGGCTTATAGTCTTCTGTACTTCAAGCTCTGGACTACCATGGTAAGACTTGGATGATGGCAAGTCTCGAGACCTAGCGATATTGTCTTTCTGGATTTTGAAATGCTTTTATGTACAGAAATACGAAATCTGCTATTTACATATCATTGACAGTCCAACATGTACATAACACTACCGATTCTGAAGCTTTCCCATACCAAATACCGCAGCCTGGAAGTTTCCTCGTTCCCTTAAACCCCAACGGCCCTTTGCTTGTTCTCGAACTGCCTGATAATCATAGCATAGGCTCACGAGCTGCTTGGTTGCCTGCATAGCGGAAATTGCATATCCTGGATAAGGTAATTTCACAGCCTGACAGCTTATCGAGTGACATCTGAGCGAGCCCCCTGACCGGGTCGATTCACCCCCTTTGCAAGCCCCTTTTACATGGCCGGAGCCAAATGACCAGGGCATCATCGATCATTACCAGCTCCCACCAATAATTACACGAGAAGAAGTGAGCTACCTATTCTATTCTTACATCCATGTCCACAGTGCACACCCGCCATGCTCATGATCCCTCCATGCCCGGCAGCTCGGATCCAATGCTGCCCTGCAAGCCAGGATTAGGATTGTGTTTCTCAAGTCCCCGAAAGCCAAGCCTGCTCCTTGCTCCACAGCTTCTTCTTCTTCTAGAACTCGCCCGTTGTCTATGCGTTTGAATATGACAACTGTTTTAGGAAATGTTCCCTTTGCCTCGGGGTTTGCGGTCAGTCTTCAAAAAGGGCATTGGGCTAGGCGGATATAGATTGCCGGCATTGTTGTCATATGGAGCACCATGCAAATTGTTGTCCTTGTTATAAATTGACCTACACAACGAGTCCATCAAAACATATGTAATAAAGGCATTACCAATTGACCATTGATACCTACGAATAGTTTGCTTGGGCCCTGAACAAACAACAATAGATATTTTTGTGGAACATGTCCCTGAATGACAAAGGCTATGTGTAACAAGATGTTCATCCTAATCATCATAACAAACGCTGTATCATTTGGAATTTCATCCCCATTAATCAATCCCCAGATTGATAAGATCCCGAAGCAGCGCAATAGATTCCTCGCCCCGCCATCGGCCATCCGCTAACCGGCGCTAACTCTGACGCAAACCATCCCACTAAACAACCTCAACCTGCGAGACCGGACCCTGGCATAATTACCTGTACTACAACTTCAATCTCTATCTGCAATCGCCTACTTAGGTACCTTGTCTATCGGCCAGTCACTATGGCCGCTCACGATAGGAGCGTGCTCGTCCTGTACGGGTCCGAGACGGGTAACGCCCAGGACATGGCAGAAGAGTTGGGGCGAATATGTCAAAGACTGCATTTTGAAAGTCGGGTGGAAGAACTCGATGCAGTAGATTTAGTAGGCCATGTAGCTCCTCCATCAATGATTATTACTGACTCATAAACTAGAATGCACTTCTTCAGCCTGACTTCGTATTATTCGTCATATCAACCACTGGCCAAGGAGATATGCCTCATAACTCACTGGTCTTCTGGAAAAGGCTTCTCCGGAAGAAATTACCACCAGGTTGCTTAGCTTCAGTCAAGTACACAACTTTTGGGCTAGGAGATAGTACTTATGTCAAGTCAGTCATCCAGAGTGTCTGATATTGTTCACGATGGCTCATACGGGACAGATTTAATTGGGCTGCTCGCAAGCTCAACAGGCGTCTCGATCAACTTGGTGCTACACCTTTCTTTGATCCCTTTGAGGCGGACGAACAATTTCCAGATGGGTCAGCTCTTATTGCTCTGAATCGAAAGTTGAAGTAGCTAATGTTGTGGATAGTATTGACGGAAGTTTTGTGCGTTGGAGTGACCGGCTTTACAACCATTTACTTGAACACCATCCTCCCCCTACTGGACTTGAGCCTATCCCTGATGATGTTATTCTTCCTCCTAAATGGTCCCTAAAGAGCTCCCTCAGTGGAAATTCAATAAGAAACGACCACACATCTTCGATAGTTCCTAACCTACCTCCCCCTTCACCCCTCCCCATCCCTAATGGTTGGGAAGCAACCTTGGTTGGAAACGACAGACTCACCCCAGAGAGGCACTGGCAAGATGTCCGCCTCATCTCATTCGACATCCCACGTCGCGATGGAGATAAGCTATCTTGTGTACCTGGAGATTGCCTAACCATTTACCCGAAAAATTTCCCCCAAGACGTGCAGAAGCTCATTACTCTCATGGGCTGGGAAGACGTGGCTGACAAAACCCTTGATCTCTCGTTGTGCGAATCTCTTCCTACGAACCTCTATATCGACCCCATATGCACATTGAGAGAGCTTCTCCTGAATAACATTGACTTCACTGCAATCCCTCGAAGATCGTTCCTCAAGAACATGTCTTACTTCTCCACCAATCCCGATCACAAAGAGCGGCTTCTCGAGTTCACCATGACTGAGTACCTAGATGAATATTTCGACTACGCAACAAGGTCAAGGCGATCTATTCTCGAGGTTCTGGAGGAGTTCACATCCGTCAAACTGCCCGCTGAGCGTCTCTTCGATATTTTCCCAATAATCCGTGGACGAGACTTTAGCATTGCCAATGGAGGCGTGCACCAAAACCATCCGACGGACAAGGACAAGACTCGTATCGAGCTTCTTGTCGCTTTGGTCAAATACAAAACTGTCCTCCGCAAACCTCGTGAGGGTCTCTGCTCTCGCTACCTCGATAACATACCCTTGGACTCCATTCTTACTGTCACCCGCAAGCCAGTCCTCTCACCCATTCATGGCCCACAGAATGCCCGACGGCCTCTGGTTGCCATCGCCACGGGCACAGGCCTGGCCCCAATACGCGCCCTTATTCACGAGCGTCTCACGAACCCGTCACCAGGGCCGATGTATCTCTTCTTTGGGAACCGCAACCGCGAGGCCGATTATTTCTTCCAGCAAGAGCTTGATGCCGCCGTGCGTGAGGGGCACCTCAATGTCTTTCTAGCATTCTCGCGTGATCAGCGAAATAAGATATATGTCCAGGACAGGCTACGCGAGGAGACCAAGAGAATCGAAGAGGTAATCCTCGACAATGGAATATTCTGCGTCTGTGGTGGTTCGACCAAGATGGCGGATGCGGCTAAGATGGCAGTGTTTGACCCCTTCTCAGAGGGTGTCAAGGACGTAGAGGAGCGCAAGAAGATTCTGGCAGCGTTGACATGGTGGCAGGAGATATGGTAAGAATTATCAGTAGAAAATATAGTACATACTTTAGATATCACATAGGCCAGTATAGAAACATGGCAACATCAAGAGTAGGTGATAAGCGTATCATTATACATTTGAATATATATTGAATAGGAACTATTCTTCTTTTTGGTATATGAAACTGACATATCAAATCATATCATAACGCTCGCTCATGCATATTTGATAAAGAAAACGTTATACCAGCCTCAACTAACTGGGGTTTTAACCAGCCTAGGTCAGATATTGCTCTGGCAATCTGTGACATTACTCAAGCCAGTTGGATATCGCGCTCTGTCCACGGCCGATACCAAGCCAGACAGCAGACCTCGTTCCTTTCGTGTTTCTCGTCGGGGTACTAAGCCAGAAATTTCCTGCTAGCCTGGTCACTATGAGAATAAAGTGCACAGCAACCAGCTTATTGCTCCCAGCTATACCGTCTTTCAGCCAGTTGCGGTACGTGAACCAAATCCTCACCAGGATTGATGCGCTCTTGACTTCGTGAAATGTCAGGCTGATCTGTCGAATGATTTTGTTGGGAATCTTCTATCACAGCATTCACGGATGAGCCGTTTGTACCTAGATCCAACCGCCTTGACGATCCTTCTGCGCTTCGCCTTTCTTCGTCGACAGTAAAGTTACTTCCCAGAGTATCAACAGAGCCGTGCCGATGCGAGGACTCATCGGTGGCTTGGTAGTCTTCATCTGATACAATTTGCTGATCGGCGTGGCGGGAGAAGTGGGTATTCTTAGGCAGTGCCCCAAGAAATACAACCTTGGATGGATCAATGGGCGTCCGTTGAACTGCTCGCTGTTGTAGCTCGTTCGATGGTTTCGATGGAGAGTGAGGTTCACGATCTGAATGAGTTCCACCTATTGCCATGGAGTTAATGGTATGGTGGTCCGAAGTCGGAGAAAGGGGTGAGTTTGGTAATGAAATGCTGTCATTAGTTGGCGATACTGGTATAGTAATCGGAGAAGGTGCCTCGATGGGACGGCCATTCGCATCGAAGCCCGGGGTCAGTGGAGATGGCAGCGGTATTGAGCTTGTATTCGTGCCCCCTTGTTGTGTTGTTTTTAGAGATGCAGATGGCGATAGTTGTAGGGCCACAGGCGGACCATTTGTTGGGTCTGGTTGGTATATCGCTTTCTCTGCGGGTATCTCCGCCCCATCAGCAGGGGGAGTATATGTTGGGACTGGTCCCTGAAGTTGTTTATCCAATTTCCTCCGGGCTATCTCATAGGCAGTCATGTTATGCGTGCTGTCGGTACCCATCTCCGTATCGTCATTCCATGACATGCCATCATCGCCATCGAGTTCTGCTACTGGAAGTGGTGCTGACATCTCGTGAATTTGAGTATCGGGAGCTTCAGCAACCTTTTCTCTACCATTGGTGCCATCTTCAGCTTGCTGAGTCGAGTTGTTCCGTCCAAGGATTTTCGAAAACAATATGGCCAAAGGGGACTTGGGTGATCGCGATCCGCTATTTGGCGTAAGGTCCTGATCCTCTGCTGACAGGTTATTTCCATTGGCTGTTCGCTTACGTTTGCGTCGAAAGTATAACCATACAAACAAAGCTGCCGCACAGACGACGAACACACCTAACCCAACACCCACTCCTATTCCAATTACCTGCCCATCTGAAAGCCCACCCTCATCCTCTGCATATGGTGGAGGATAGGGACTGTTGTCAGACTGCTCAATGGCAGTCAGTTCCGAGTTTGTCGATGGCTCGTCTGGGAAAAGAGCCTGATGGATTGAGAAGACGCCCTCATCATACTTGGTTATAAGGTAGGACTCCTGTAAAAACGAACGGCCTAGTATGTACGAGCCGCTGCTCTTCGCCTTTCGTAGCATAAAGTAGGGGATTGCTGGGTCGCCATATTGGATCGTATCAGGCATGAAAGGGTATTGCAGTAAGCCCACAAAGGCTCTCAAAGGTATGGTAATATTGACGATGCCTGGTACATTGTAAGGGTCGCCAAAGTTATCGTTATCATCAAAGCTTGAAAGCACAAAGGTAAGGTCGAATGACTCGTCATTTGTATAATCACGATATTGAACGTCACTGATGGTGTAGAGTTCGAAGGTGCTGTTGTACGTCAAGTTGAGAGCTTGGGCAAATTGGTCGCAAGCCTCTTCTGGTAGCCACAGGTAGGGAGTGCTGCTATCGATGATGGCGAAGAAAGATGAGTTCCATTGGGAGAGCAAAGGTTGTTGGGATTCCCAAGAACTAGGAACATCTTGGCCTTCGGCAGGTGTGATCTGAATGCCACGGACCATAGGGCGCTCCAGGTTGTCTTCCTGGCTGAGTGTGAAGACGTTATTGTGTTTTTTAAACCTTGGCGTTTCGACGCCTCCAAGAGTCAAGGATACAGGTGTATTTCCTAGTTATGTTAGCGGCTTTGACAACAGAGGTTACATGGAGTGCAGCATACTGTAGTATGCTCCAGCTGTGTATCCGAAGCTGTAACTTGGAATCAATCCATATGTCCCAACTGCCTGGGTCAATGGCGAATCCGCTACAGTGCCATTGAAGTTACTCTGTGTGATCCCCAAACCGAAGAGACCGTTCAAGTAGTTGGTCGTGTTTATGGTCGCTATTAGCACACCGTCCATAGTATACGGATCATCACTGAGAGGGCTTTGCGTGCTGATAACATCGCGCCCGTAGTTGCCATTCCCGTCGTAACCAAGATAACTTAAGCCTAACTGCCATGTACCTAGGGGGCTCCAATCGCTAGATTCCTGAGGGTTATAGATGCCTCCGCGGGCGGCGATACAGTGAGGCTCCTCTAATAGAGTGTCAATGGCAGATCCAGAGTAGAAAGATATCAATGACTCCTTCGGTTTGAGAAGCCGAGCTGAAGAACGAACGACCAAGTGAGGAAAACATACTGGGTAGACATCCTCCCGGTCCGATGGCCCAGAATTCGGAGAGAGCCGTGCTCACCAGGACGTCAATGGCCTGTGAATTGGAACCCAGGGAAAATGAGATGGTAGACCAATTGCCATCACTTCCAGTCCTGTCTTGTGTTTTAATATCGACTGCAACAAAATAGGATCGAGATACTTACCAACCACCAGAGGGCAACAAAACAGGCGCAGGGTCACGGGCTTGTGCGAGTTGCGCGAGAAGGAAGTACGATCCAAGGATGATTGACCACATCTCGAGTCTGGCAGAGAGATGCGAAAAGGCCTGTGGTTTTTGACCCTCACCAGAAAGGACATCCTAAGTTCGAAGCAAACATCCAACGAGATTTATTGAGCCGATAGAGTGGAGGTGACCGCAATGCGGCACATTCAACGTCGCGATTCACCCCAAACAACGATCCCAGTGTCCAGTCAAGGGTCGCAGTGCAGTTAACACTAACTACAGAAGAGCGACAGGGAGCCGAATTCTTCTTGGTGATGGCCACTATTGTTCAACACTGGCACGGAATAATGATTCGTTGAAGCTGTTAAGGCCGGATAAGAGCGTAAACCAGTGGGTTTTGGTGACAATGGAACTGAGAGTTTGTTGGAGTAGCCAGGGCGAGGCGACTGAAGATTAACGAGTTCTGGCCTTGTGCCCATTCTCAGTGGCCTTGGACTGAAAAGAAAGCCACAGAGTAGCGTTACATGGCCTTGGCCATTTCTAGCTTGGCTTGGCCCCCAAAGCTATGGTGCGGAGCGCGGAGTGTTCCTTGGCGTTCACTAGGCCATCCCGAAGAGGTCGCAGGGGTAATTTGTTCGTTATTGGCTGAGTTGAACAACCTTATCATCTCGAGCAGTTCCCTCGTCCATCTTGGATACATAGCATCCACGAAGAAGGACTCTTTGGTCGGAGGGGAACTTCCGGTCTTTTCAAGTTGCACTGACATCAGGACTTGTCGATGCTGTAGAGCTTTAAGATGTTGTTGCACCATGCATAGCTGTGTCTTGCTCTATGTTGTTCGTTGTTTGATTGTATTATTAAATGATATCGTGGCACCTTTTAGGGAAACGAAATAGATTTTGGTGCTTTTGAGATTCTGGAAACGATCCTTGTCCCTGTCAACAAAGGGCCTCGATCAGTCTGACATGGTGAGCATACTCGGCGTAGAACCCTGGCGCCGGCAAGTCGGTGGCTGGAAAGCGTTGCACGACTAGTAAGACCCTGGCTGCAGGTTCAACGATATCAATAATACTGACGGGTCCATCAATATCAACTTTGATAATAAACTGGTATAACCGAATGCCCCTCCAGTGTAGTTTGGTCAGCATAACATTTGAATGAAATTTTAAGCTACGGTTTAGGGTGCCTGGGCATCCGCACAACAAACCAGAGCTTATTTCACAATGGCAATTTCCGACGACCTGAAGATCTTCAAAATCGGACCCGAAAGTTGTTGTTGCCGGTCGGATGTGAAAATTGCAAATACCGAGATTTTGCTTCTGATCCATCTTCTTCAGCTCCGTGTGCCAGTGACTCTTTTCAGCTCCATGTGGAAACCGAAGGGATATCATTTGTTTGAATTTCAGCTGGAGTAACTGAGACATCTGGGCCTGTGTAACTTTGATTGTCCCACCGTTCCCACCGAATGTTTCCCGGAAGGTCGGGACTGATGAGGTGGTAACACTCTGAGTTTAACTTCTGCAAATTATCGCTGGCTCTTCCGATTTTTTACTTTTGGGGCCTTTGTACGTCCGAGAGATGAAATGAAACCTGAATAAGTGATGACCTGCCAAGGAGAATCGACCGTTCTGGAGTGTCATGCTCTGGGCCAGGCCGAACAGATTTGATGGACGCATTAACAATGGAGTTTTCGCATAGGATGAAAGCATCAGCCACATGCAATCTGGGCTTGTGGTGGGTGTCCATGCAGCACACAGTGCAACTATATGGAGGGCCAGGGCTGCTTTGTGTCTCCCGCCACCAAAGAAAGCCCTCCGGAGCTATTTTACTAGAGCGAGGACAAAAGTCAGATCCAGAGATGAAACAAATACCAGAAAGGAAGGCCCTGAGAGGCCAGTAGAATATAGGTCAAGTCAATTAGCAGCCCCAGTTGACCTGAACTTACATGGTTCGTTCGCTTGCGCTTACGCCTTGGACCCCTTGTTACCATGCACTAGAGCCAGTTGCTAGAGGCTGGAGGCAGGTTCATTAACCTTTGAGCCCCTCCCCAGTTATGCATCCGATCTTGTGATTGATTTTCTCTCCCTAAGTTATTATCGACAACGGCTTTCAACGTTGTGGTCATTGCGTGAAAACCCATCCATACAGGTGGCCGATGTGAGACCAATTCATCAGGCAAGGCCCAAATCGCTCGTTTAGAGGCCTGTCCTAGCCGATTTGGTTTGGTGAGCTTGGATGACAGACGAAAAGAGCTCGAAACGATCAGGGCGACAGTCAATGCAGTACGGAGCAGCCAGTCTATGCTGTCTGTGTGCTGTGCTGTATCGACAATATGAGGGCGCAAGCTATTGGACTGCTCTCAGTCGCAACGCTTGCTCCTTCTATTGCCGGTGTTGCTGTACCTCGAGGTAAGCCTTCGAATTGTCCCATCGGTGTTAATTATTATGCATTTCCCTTAAAAGATGAAGGGATGGAAGAGAAGAATCGAGGCTAAAGATTACCTTGCCTATCAGCCCCATTAGAACCTAATCAGCCAAACCCTCGGCGCTTTCCACTGAATGAAACGGCCATCGCGACTGCCCCAGACGGCATAACCACTCGCTTGTTATCGATAGCATCAACGTCAATAACACAAGTGGAAGAGGAATTTCCCTCTCTTCCTGGCCAAACATCTTTTACTGAGGTTAACTTGTCAACAGAAGCAGAGACAAGTTCTGATTATTCTGTTCAGAAAGTGCCAATAACTTCACAGTTGGATCATGTGGTCACTTCATCTCAGAGCACTGGATTTACTCTAGAAACTCATCTCAGATCTCTCTCGGAACCTTCAGCTTCACATTTCATCCAGACAATTCCTAAATCTGCTGCTCTGGCGAATGGCGACCCGTCAGATCATGATAAAGATTCAAGCTCTGTAGCAAATCAAGCCGATCTCCAGGCTTCGGCTCGGAGGAGACCACACCAAGGATTTGCACATTCTTTTACACAAGCCCCGCCCATTAATACCAAACTGAAAACGCAAACATGCGGCCCTGGTTACAAGTCTCCCTGCGGATGGATTCCCTCGGTTACTTCGAAAGGAAATGGGACATACACACCTGGACCATGGACGTCCGGTACATTGACGCTGATAGCACCAACGTCAGTGTTACCGTGCACGACATTGCAGGACAACGAACCCATCACCGAGTATTCCATCGTGTATACATCAACGATTACATTCTTTGGAAACCGCAGTGATTACACGCCACCCTACCCTACTATTAGTACTCCCAACATTTGCGAGACAGAGGCTCCAAACCCAACATTCTCGAGAATTGACCCATCTCATGGCTCTGAGGAGTCTGGAACATTCCCATTGCCAGGCTCTGAATTAACCAAGAAGCCCCCTCAAGGTTGCTTACGGGGGAAATCTTGTACTTCAGAAAAGCCTCCTGGTTGGTCGAATCCGACAGCCGTTCCTGGAGTGCCAGGTTTAACTATGTCAAGTTCGAGAATGACTGTGACATTCATAACGACGGACAAGAACCCGGCGGTTGTATTCCCTACAGAGCCGCCGCCGCACTTCGACCGACCGACTGGTGGAGGGGGTCTCCCTATGAGTAACAAACAACTGCCCCAGCCTTCCAAAGCGCCAGGCTCGAATCGCCCAGATTCTTCCGGAGGGCACGGAAAGTCGAGTCCTCAGTCAGGGCCACAGCCTGACGTGAAGCCGCGACCTTCAGCAGAATCTGGACCGAGGCCAACATCAGGACCGCAGCCAGAAATCGAGCCACAAGGGGGTCCACAGCCCCAATCACAGCCTGGCACCGAACCTGAAACCCCTAGGAAGTTTTTTGTGACTGCCAGAGGTCAAGAAGTCATTATCAATGACAAGACCTTTGCCAGTCTCAGAGCAGATCAAACAACAACAGTTACTGTCGATTATGGAACATTCACAATTCGCCCAACAGAAGTGGTTGGCGAAGGAGCAACAGTTAGGAAACCGCAGCCTGTAGGTACTGTGATTTCCGTTGTCAACCCTACAAGTGCGACTATTGGAAAGATACCTGTTACTGTTTCGGGCACGGAAGCTATTGTAGGCGGCACAAGGCTCAAAATTCCCCTTATGGGCACGACCACAATGCTTGAAGTTCCTGTCGTCGGGTCAAATACTATTGTGGAGGAGCGACAAGTGTCCATTGCGCCTGGCAGAGTGGTGGTTGATGATGAAACGCTCACATACCATGGGATCGGTGGCCCTCAGACAGACGTGATCATTGAAGGTGGTGAGATGGTCACTGCAGTTGGAAAATCTGTGTTTGTATTTCACTCTACGACTCTGATATATGGAAGTGGCATCCCTGTGACAACGGAAACTATAGATGACGATACTATCACTGTTGGACCAGAAGGTATTGTTGTCGACGGAATAACTCTAGGCGGGTCTGACGCTGAGCTCACTGACACCAAATATCGAATTGTTGGTGGAGCGACCATCACCAAAGTCAACCCTTCATACGCGATAATCGATGAAACGATCTTCACTGCCGGGCCTGGTGCCAAGAGCACAACAAAAGAGGCCGGTGGTGAAACCATCACGATCGGGCCCAGCGGTATCATCATTGGCACAATGACAATCAAGTTCCCCTTCGGGGCTTCAACTGTAACCACGATCGAGGCGAAAGCAACAGCGTCTGACGAGTTACCTGTTGCAACAGGAACCAGCAACAACAATACCAAAGAGGATAGAAAGAGCAAGAAAGACGATGACAGCGGTGCGATTTTACGACGGCCAGGTTTGGCAACAGGAATGACTGGGTTATGCATAGCGTTTGGCGTTTGGATTCTGTTTTAAACCTGGCATTGGACGCGATTCGCCATATTAGGATCCGTCAGGAAACAGAGGGTCTTCTGGCTCTTGGTTTTGACATGACAATAACCGGCATTGCATGAAAGATTTAGAAATATGGATGAGAAACACGATATACGACTAGTTGGCCTGTAACTTGTGACAATTGACACTACATCACCGAAGGTAGCATAAATGTGAGTAATTACACATTGATCACGGTTCTGTATCAGATAATCCCGAAACTCCCCAAATGAATGCTTAACATCCAATCTAATGAGTATTATGGCTTATCAAACAGGACTGATCTAAATTCTTATTTCAGTATATGATGAGCCACAACATCCGAGATCACTATTATGTATGCAAAGCCAATATCTATCTGAATGCTCGACACAACTCACAACAACCTTGGCGCCATTTTACAGGGATCATAACACTACCAATGAATTCCTGGCGTCCTGGCTAATTCTTCGCACGCAAACAGTGCAGGGCCAGTTTTAAATAAAGTCCTCTCCATAGGTCGCGGTTCAATGTTCCTGCGTATCTCGTTAAAGCATTTTGTATAACACAAGAAACCAGCAGTTTCAGACTCTTTCTTAACTCTTTCAATTGTGGGGAAATCTGAGTGGCTGAAAGCTTAAATGCACTTGTCATGGAAGATAATAAACCAATCAAAGGCTGGCAGAAAATCGGAATTGGCAGAGCCAATTCAAATAATTGATCAAGCTTAGCAAATCCTAGAATAATAGTCCGGGGCTGTTAAAGTATTAAATTTATCTTGTTTGGTTTCAAGTATTGGAGAAGCTTGCTCCCAGGTATGATTACCCAATTCCCGTAGGGTACGTAGTTGATACTTCAAGTTTCCTTTATGACCAACCGAAAGGAATCACTGCCTCACTCATTTATGTACTAAAACAGCAATGCTAAATTACACACTGATGAGAAGATTCCGGTGTGTATTGAAAATTCTGACCAACGAGTACAGTAAGTCGCTGGAGGCGAACTTGATGTGGCTCCATCGCGAAACACCTTGATGACTCACAGTATTCAAGTCGAGCTCACCAGGCAGGCAATGATAGTTTCACCGAGGAGATGATATAACGAGGGGGAAAACAAAACTCGTGAAGATAATACACACGTTTCAATAACAGATTCATCGAACACGATGTCTTGTAGTGGTCGTCTATTGGCTCATCAGTGTATCAATAGTGTCTCCCGCCGGCTTATCATCGGCAAAGTTCAAGATCGGAAACTCGACGCGCCGCGAGGCAAAAAAGGGAAACTTCCTCTTAGAACGATCATCACCTCGACCAGCACCTCATCTTCACGACGAAACACCTTAACAGCGCACAAACAAGCTCCTCGGAAACTTCATCATTCTCGCCCCGGCATCCTAGACTGTGCAGATATCTTGTGCACGGTCAACATCCTCATTCCCCCGGTTCCAAGCCTTCAGCTATATGCAACAAGAGCCTCTCGAGAATACAGAACATTTGATTCACCGAGACAACCCTTATAAAACCTCTCTCTCCCAGCATGGCCCCCTTCACCATGACCCGCGTGGCCTTCGCCGAGTCTCTTCCGGAGACTCAAGTGGCGCTGAACCGGGCTCTGCACCGGCACTCCGCCGTGCCTCCGGTCATGACGTCGACGCCGACTTGCTCGATGAGGAGCTACGTCGACTGAGTTTGGACCATCGCTCGACTGTTCGACCTTCAGCTCCTGGCCAGCGCATCTCCGAGTACGAAAATGCAATGACACCGCCTACTCCAAAGAAGGCATTGGGCTTCAAGGTTATCAAGCGCTCCGAAACTCCCTCTGATGGTGTGCAGCTTGAAGATTTCCCAAACGGTGCGTCATACCAAGCAATATGATATTTTCTACAGTATCCTAACTCGATTTCACTTCAGAGATTTTGACACATATTCTTTCGCATCTTCACTCCGACTCGCACGCCGCAATTGCTCTGGTCTCCAAGCGCTTTTATGCCCTCATTACCAGTTCCCATGCTTGGCGCATGGCCTTCCTACGATTCTTCCCAGGTCATGAAGCACTCGAGGTTAAGAAAAATGTCGATATTTGGGCTCACAGCTCGCACGACCTGATACAGTCTGAGTCTCGTTATTTCACTCGTCTTACCCCCATGGCATCATGGAGAAAGGAATACCTGCTGCGCACCCGCTTGATTAGAAGTCTGGCCCGTGGCAAACCAGGCGCATCCTTTGCCTCTGGAGGTATTAGCGCATCTGTTCGTACCGGGAAGAAAACCAGCGCTGTGTTGACGTACAACTCCAAGCTGCCATGGGTTGTCACGAATATTCACGCTGTCTTCACAAACGGAAAGAAACCACCAAAAGCTATCCACGGAGCTGCCGACCTGGGGGTAGCTTCAGTCAGTGACCCTACTAACGGGAGGATTGAGAAATGGGGATTCGTTGATCCATTCAGCTCTATGCAACTTGATGAGGTGTTCCCCAACCTTGTTCCCTTTGGTTTGGGGGATGGTCCCGCAGCCACTCCCAATGTTCTCGATGTAAGCCAGCCCTATGGCGTCCTTGCAGGTGAAGGATTTCCGGGCGGTCGACCCTACTACCGCCCCGTCAACGAGAATCGCGGACGATATCTCGGTGCGGATTCTGGTGTTGTTGACACCTACCCTGATATCCCTAAGATACCAGAAATGTCTGAGGCAGTCTGCAGTGTATGGTTGGCCAAATCGCCGAATGTGCCAACAAATACGCAGTCAATGATTGGGATGCTGACTGGCTCTACCCTTGGCGTTGTCACTTCATACAGCCTTGGAAATGACTCTGGACTTCAGCGTTATCAACCCGGAGAAGTTACTGCGCGTTGGGTGCTCAGTCCTGGCGTTCCAATCATCTCTCTAAAGGTTGACGACAACTATAGCCAGAAGCGCAAGTCTTCAGCCAGGGTATGGATCGTTGCGCTCAATGCTCTAGGTGAGGTGTACTATCTAACTGAAACACCTACTGCACAAAACGTAACCAAGAGTGAAGATATCACCAAAAATGCTTGGTTTGCTGGACGCTCAATTTACTGGCATCTATTGGACTCCACTCGACGTGTTGCTCGACCAGGTGATTCGGACAAGAATGCTATCAAAGGTGCATACTCACCTCGTTCACCTTCCAACTCTATGAGCCTAAGTAAGAGTCAGTTGGCTGCTGAAGCACGAGAAATTGAAAAGTTCTTGCGCCAAAAACCTGCACACTTCCGAAGGGTTTGCGAAGGATGGGATATGCAGCGCAAGCTGGAAGTCGATTTCGCCAATGATGACGGCCATGGTGCTGGTGAAAACATATTTGTCATCGATTGTGGACTCGCCGAAGACCGCCCAGCACACGTCGAGCGATATACTCGATCTTTAGTTCCTCAAGATGCACAATCGTCGTCAGTCGTGTTGGCTCCCACGCCTCCTGATGTCTCCCTCAGCGCGCAGCCGTCACTATTCGGGACGACTGCGGCAGAGGTATCACAGGGGCCCGATGAGAAGATATCTCAATCCGTCACATCTACTTCAGTGTCATCATTGGATGCCGTGTCCCATTTTCACGAATGGGAGAGTTGCTCCTTCAGGCTGAAGGGTCAAAGTCATGCAGTGATCACTAGTGCCTCAATTGACCAATCTAGCACGTCAGTCCTGACACTGGGTGAAGATCCTCTTCATTCGGCTGAGGAAGAGATCCCAGGCCGCAGATCTCGATTGTTTGCTGTCGGCACAGACGAAGGGGCTGTTCTTGTCTGGAACGCTCGTGGGGATGCTAAGGCTACGGGCATCAGCCCGGTGCGACAGATCCAGACTGACTCCCCAGAAGTGTCCTGTGTGGCACTCTCGGCTATGTATGTTGTCCATGGCGGCAGTGATGGACTAGTGCAAGCATGGGACCCCTTGGCATCAACATTGGATCCCGTTCGAACTCTCAACGCAAGGTCGAATGGACGAGTGCCTCGACACATGGTCACAATGAACCCAACTCTTGACGAGTCGACTTACTCAGCAGTCGGTGCGATTTATCTTGACCCTGATCCAACCGTTCTTCGTGGAGTCGTTTCATTTGGCGCTTTTCTGAGATACTGGGCGTACAGCTCTGCTAGTCACGCTTCAGGACGCAAGCGTCGGCTTAGACACTCTGATGTTCATGGCCGTCTAGCTAGTCGTCGTCAAGGCAGCGCAGTCACTGATTTTATCGCTGCTGAGGAGGCTGAAATCAAGATGGAGAACGAGCAAAAGGCCCGAGAGCAGAATCGCCTGCGCAATCGCTTTGGTGTCGGTGCGCTCGGTGACCTGACTGAAGAAGAAGCACTGCGGTATGCGCAGATGGTCTCTGAGGAAGCCTTCCTTTTCGAGGAACAACGCCGGACAAGCGACTCCGCTGCCGATGCCAGCCTGGATACTGCCTCGACATTCAGTGAGACCACCACTGTTGACACTGTCACCCCTGAGCCCAGTGTCTCGGACATGATAACTCCCCCATCTGCCTCCACGGATAAGATTGAGATAGTACCTGTCGAGGACGACTATGAACAACAGATTCAACAGGCAATCCGCCTTTCTCTGATGGAAGGCGTTAATGATAACCTCGCATCTCCCCAGGCAGCGAGCTCCGGTGATTACGAATTCTCCCTGACATACAAACCCAAGCCCGGCAGGAAGAACAAGACATCTGGAACTGTGTCTCCTGGATTTTCCAAGGCCGGGTCGTCAAACAATATCCAGCCTAGGGACTTTGACCTTGAACTTGCTCTGAAGCTGAGCATGGAGGAGCAGGGTCTGTCAGCGTTTGATGCAGGGTCAGACGTTCAACGCGATGAGTTCCCGGCGCTGGAAACTGAAGGCGTCGGTAAAGGGAAAGGGGTACAGAGGTGGTAATTGAGTGCATCTGCTGCATTGTGTGTCTCGTCGTTCACGGCTTTACATTCGATGCCATGGGTCAACACAGTACGTGTTCGCGCCACTGGCTTATCTTTTACATAATTGGACTTTTTATCGGCATCTATCCTTTCCCGCGTGAGCTCAGTTCCATTGGTGAAGGAGTAAACATCGTGATACGATAAATGATCATGAACCGTACTTGTCATTTTGTTGATATCTGTTCGAAGATTGTCGATCTCGTAATAGCTGCTAATTCGAGGTCATCGTCCGTCACGAGAAGCATTCCCCATTTCCCCAACACCCCTTAATGCCAAAATGCACTTATAGCAAATGTGTAACATGAAGCAGTATATCTATACCTCTTCGTGTCCGCCTACATAGTGTTTGTATGATATTTTCTGGTATTGCAATCACTGTATCCCATGGCTAAGCTCCAGCCTTAACACACTTCTGTGTGTTCTATGCCAAATTGTTAGCGCATATTGCCACGAATGCAGCAAACACAGTCACAATAGCGATTCAGGGTTGAGTCACAGGAGCGAACAAAACACCCCGAAGTGTTTAGTGACCCTTAAGAATGTATAAGCTATTCTAACCATAGAGATGTATCTAATGATACTGAACGCATAGTATCAATTCTTCGTAAATCGGACGGTGTAGGGTAAGACTACTAAGCGCTTACCTATGCACCTAAGAGTTAGGATTTTATATATAAATTGCTTGCTATCTAATACAGTATCACACACAGCAAGGTGGTCCACTACTTCCAACATAGCTCACGTGTTCTGCCATCACGGGCGTTAGTATTACACTGATGGGTTTCTAGTCCAAGAAGTGCACCAGCTGACACTGAGCGTACAAACACCTTCCTTGACCGGAACTCACCTGAACTCAAGTTTGGTTTAGAATTTTTGCTAATAAAGAGCCGCGAAGACGTGCCCCTGATATTAGCAGTTGCGCCACGGGCGCAGTGTTAGTGGGAGCACCTAAAGGTCCCGGCCCATCCGGCAATTGAGAACAGACCAGCTTGCGATTTTGCGGTCAAGGTAAGGTCCTGTAGGTACGTTGCTGTTACTATTCTCCCTCAAGTGACATCCCCGATTAAAGGTATGTTACTCGCATGTTCACGGAAGAGTAGAACATGTCTCGGATGCTCCAACTTGAAAGAGCTATCACATGCTTGGAGGTAAACCCAAAACGACGCTCTGCGAGGCAAGGCGAAATATGCAACATCATATCATTACGCGTGGCATAGACAAAGAGCTCAAAACTTTGGCAGAGTGTAACGTTGCAACTTGACAGCCAGACTCCTCCTCGGACCAACTTCCCGCTGCATGGAACTTATAAGGGACCTGCATAAGAAAGGCATCTCCAAGGGTCCAGTTTTTGCGGTTCAAAGATCCTGAGACTTGCGTGAACCGAGTCTCTATTCTCCGAAATATACTGGAGACTCGATGTTCCTGAGTTGCCAGCTCATCCGTCCCAGAGAGGTGAGGAAGCCACTATGTAACTCAGAACGAGACAGCGGGACATCCGGCAGCATTCCGAGCAACAGCGTTCAGGGCACGGTCCCTGATCATAGAGCCAATCTTGCACTCTAATAGAACTACTATCAGGAGGCATGAGAATAGCTAATCGCGGCTGGAGATGCGGTGTTCCGGCCGCGCTCTCCAGTCGCCGGATATTGGTGGCAGGGAGCGGATCCCCGGGACGGGATGAGCCGCAGCGCCACTGATGAAGTCGTAGAGGATCCAATTTTGAACGGACATTTGCTTCATTCAACGATGTTGTCGTAGATAATTTGCATGATCTCGTCAGAATATTCGTTATGTTGCTGCAACCGTTGACAACGGTACTTGCTCGCCACGCAGTTGAATTAGACATCCCTGCTCAAGAACCTGGTGGTTATGACGAAGGTTTCTGCACTACTGGCTCCAGGCTATTGGGTCATCAGGCCATGACACCAAGAACTCAAACTCGGGGATACTTAGCGTTGCAGCATGCAGCTACAATCCAGTCCAGTGCTCTGCAGGGCAGGCTTCAGACCAATGGGCAAAGTTGGCTTCTGAATCAGCGCCCACCGGTGCTGCAGCGCTCTGTGGATAACCGGCCACCGTATTTCGGCCGTAGCTATCATGTAGTGATGTAGTAACGAACAAATACATGAGGTCTTAGAAATGCTCAGGAAGGTAATGACCCCGTCTTCGGGTGTCAATATGCCCGACGAGCGTCTTGCCTTTCCCGGGACTGTCTCCGAACAAAATCAGGCCCTCGCATGCTGTCAAGAAAGGCGCTTCAGGAGACCGGAGCAATGGTGAGCTTTTGGTCAATGCTGCCATGGATAACCAAGGGTCTCTGTCGCAACAAATGCATGCTTTTTACTATCCCTCATTTCTGTTCCTGTTAGCTCGCTCGGTTGGATCCCTTATGACGGTACGCGAAACTATTTTCCTGAACCCTTGTAGGGGTCAAAGTTAATCCTTCGATAGGTATGTGGCCTTGAAGCTGATTGCCTGCCGCCCATCAGTAACCCTGCCAGACTATCCGAAAACATTTCAATAGCCGATCCAGGGTTCACGGCCGAGAAGGATATCATTTTCCGTACTCCGCCCTAGCATGGTTGGCATTGGGTACCGTAATGTATCAGTGTATCGATCATTTTTTCCTCTCTTGACTTTTGGGAACGCCGCCGCCGCCGCCAAATATTGGCAGGGGAATCACTATACAGA
>JABCJW010000685.1:0-15306 GCA_013184375.1 Fusarium newnesense | reverse complement strand
TGGGTCACTCGCTTGACTGGGTCACTCGCTTATCAACCACGTTACTCTAATCAAGATTTACGAGATGACTACATAGAAAGGCGGTCCCATTACAAACCCGAGCAAATGATATTCATCGACGGAAGCGGGAGCGATCGTGGGCTGGCGATACTGGGACGAGGCTACGCCCCCAAAGGAGTAACCCCGGTTCAGTACAAGCGCTTCCATCGCGGTAAGAGAGTGCAAATGTTACCAGCGTACACCCTGGGAGGAGTCATATATTGTGAGGTATACCAGGAGAATACAGATACCGAGCTGTTCCAAGGGTTTCTCGAAAGGTTGCTGCCCTTTTGCGGCAGGTATTCTGAACCCAACTCCGTCATCTTTATGGACAACGCCTCCTTCCACTTCATTTCCCCTAGCCTTCAGGGTAAGCTCGCGGAGGCGGGTGTGATAATAGAAATGCAACCGCCGTATTGTCCCGACTTGAATCCCATCGAGTATTTATTCGTTCTGTCAAGAACCGCATCAGGAAGATGGCGCGAGAAGACGAGGATCTCATACAGGGCGACTTCAAGTCGTACCTGCACATGCAGGTCAGGATTATAGGACAACATTCTAAAATCGTAAAAGGACACTTCAAGAAAGCACAAATTTACATTGACTAGAAGAAAAACTCACGGCCCGCATCCTCCGCGCTATCCTGGCGTAACATAGAGTACCATCACTTCCCAGCCTCGTCCTAACAGCAGCTGCAGGGGGGTTGACAGCTGACTGGGCCTGAACAAACGGACGCTAAATATTGATGGGTTTCTTGTTATCGATCGACTCAGTATTTCAATTAGCTCATATTATATGGGTCGTCAGCACGACGTGATTCTGTAGCGGGTTGGGCGCGCGATCTTTAGCCCGCTAGATTATGCAATGATCTGACGGTGGCAATAAAATAAGCGAGCTTGGGCATTAAACCCCCAATCGGTTCGTCTCCTGACCGTGAATTCCAGAGGATAAAGAGACAACATCAGCGATAGACAGGGATATACGAATCCAAAACCTCATGTACGAAAAGCAAGTTGCAGTGTGTTACAGTTCTCTAGAAGCCGACTGGCATTCTTAGAGGTCACATCAGTGGCCATATTATGGCGACGAAACCCTGTCCATTTCCAAGACATAAATATATTTTGGCCAGAGGGTCTGGAATAATGGATGTTTGGAAAACACGAACTGTGGTCGAGGTGGGATGGGTCTGACTGCAAAGAAGGAGGTTCGCGTGACTCCGTATTCATGCAGCGAGGTGGATGTGACTCTGTCCCGTTCCATGTGTTCCTAGCCAGCGTCGTCGGATACCTAAGCAATGGTTGCCTGCTCCTCGCGGCGAGGCTATGACAAAACACGATATGCGACAGACAGGAAGTGGCCTCCAGGAAGGGATCATCGTGGATAGAGAAAAAGGTGATCATGGTGGCATAGCAAGAGGTACGTGTGCCCGCTTCTGTGCTCGTCTTCTGGTGGCCTGGTCAACATAACCCTTATGGAGAAGTGCGAACTACCGACGTGTAGGGAACGCCAGAGCGTGTGTGCCTACGGAGCATACCTACTGAGCATGACTCCTTGATTCCGCATCGGCTTGGGAGGACTGGAAGCTTGAGACATACAGTAAAGACCTGGCGGTATGTTCTGCGTTCTATAAGTGACGTATATTATCGGTCGTTGTAGCGTACCTGTGCTCATTATATCCATCCGTTGATGTGAGGATGTCGAGGGGAAGCAACACGTTCATGCGGCTGTGAATAGAGTTGTTATTAGTTACCGGCACGAAGTAATGGTCTTAACCCCTTACACTGAGACGAGCGACTCATATACGCGCTGGCAGGCTTGTCCAATTGTTGGAACGCAGCGAGACTCAATGCAAAGTCCATCCTGTGACTTGAAGGGGCTACAAGTTCAACTGTAGGCAACTAACCGAACATGGTCAGGACTGAACTCTTTCAGCCAGCTTGTGTCCTCCATCCATCAGCTTACCGCTGCATTGGCCACTACTATAGCTTAGTCTGCCTGAACAACTCGACTTTTTGGGCCCGCTGGTGCCCTCGATCTCGACGCACGGATCCCACATGGTTCGTTGCGCTTTTTGCAGCTAGGAAGCTCCTTGACCGATCTCTGTAGTTGCGTGCTGCCTAGAGACCCTCTTCTTCGCAGCCTCGACTGCAGCCTGAATCACTGCCAGGCAGTAACTCATTACAAAGGCTCGAGCAAATCAGCAGCTGGTTGGAAAAGAACCCTGAGCGAAAATGGTAAGTCGGTCATGGGAAAATACCAACTCCCTCGAAGTATGCCAGGGCATCCATCGTCTCATAAATAAAATTACAAATCGGTAGATCATATTTCATTTTAAGGGGTTGGTTTCGATATTGACTGTCCTTCTGATCTCCTATTCAAGACCCATCGGGAGACTCATATATAGGTACCTAAATATAGCAACAGGAGTGGTCATAAATCCACTGAGTGCAGTGATGCGCATCATCTCGGTGTTTCCAGTATGCAAGGAAAAGGGGTCATCTGGAACGTTCTGACCTACGCATCTTAGGCCTTTGAGTTTAAAAGGCTGTTGGTGGCGGGAAAGATTTCGTTCTGATTTATCTCTTTTCCTTTCCCTTTTATTTGCACTTACACTTTACCTATACGTGAGATCCAACTCGCCTTTGTAATACCGGAATCACCGTACCACAGGCTCGGCCGCCTGTTCATTAGTACCTACAGACAATTACCGCCCGTCGGTATGCCCCTGTATCTCGACTACCTTTGGTCCCTACGGGAAAAAAAGTAAGCATACTACTGCAATACATCAAATTGGTTAAGCTCACATGAAAAGGGCATTCAATGGTGAAGTCGTCACCTTCTATGTCGGTAAACAAAAGAAAAAGTTTTTTATACATAAGAAACTCCTTATCGAAACCACAGACACACTCAGAGTGGCATTGAACGGGACTTTCACAGAAGCAGCCACTCTTGAGATGAATTGGCCCGACGATGACGAGTTAACGTTTTGCTGTTATCGGAATTTCTTATACCACGGTGATTACGATATGCCAGAGGGTCTTGACGTATGCAGGATTGCGGCTACGCATCTACCGCCTGCTTCTATCCCTCTTGGCCCCACTTCGGATAATTCGACCTTGGGTAACGGGGACACAGACGCGCCGGGGAAGGATGAAATAACTCACGTGAACCCCGAGGAGGACCCTATCACCATTCCTAACTCACTCAAAGACTTACCTCCCTCTCCATCGATTGAGGGGAGTGCAGTAAAAGATGTGCAATCTCCTTCAGCCCAACCTATTTCTTTTCCACGTTCGCTCAATGCCTTCCTTTCACACGAGCCTCTCAACGAAAGGACCGGAGAGAAACGCAAGCGCCCTACTGAGGGAGCTGCACTCTTGGCAGTGAAAGCATTCCAAGAATTATGGCCATGCAAAAACTTTTTTGACGACATTACGTGGGTAGCTTCCGAACAAGACGATGCTGACGTCTTTAGAGACTCTGATCTTCTGATTAACGCTCGAGTCTACATTCTCGCCGATAGGAATATCTGCAAACCTTTGATCCATATATCTCTATACCATTTAAAGGTTGCCCTTCGGTGTTATGTCCTGGAGAACATCACCTCGCTCATGGAAGTTGTTCGTGTACTCTATGAATCGACACAACAGAACGACCCTGCCCGGATCCTGGTTTCCGCCTACATTGGATGCTTTTATGAACGAATCAGGCATTTAGAGCCATTTGAGGAAGTTTATCTGGAAGTGGCGGATTTTCGACATGATCTTCAAAACTGGTTAGATCTACGGCTTGCAGGTGGTGAGGAGGGCTTTGAGGTATTCAATAGGCAGCATGAACAGCGCTGCAGGCTGGCTTTGAGATGAGTTGCTTTCACGACACCGGATTCTGGTTCTTCTGTATATATACTATCACGGCCTATGATAGTATAAAGTCACTGGCCAACTACAATACTAAACGGCCACCCTTCTAGCTACTATGCTGTTTCTTTATATTACAACATTCTGGGACGCGTTACTTGTCAACCTTTACGCTGATCAATATAATAATGGGTAAGCCGAAGTGATTTTTCTATGTCGAGTAATGGACCTGGAATGGATGTCCGCAATAATCATAGTTGGAAAGTTATTGTCGCATCCCCACTGACTCAATGACGTAATTCAGTAAGCCATGCGATCACAAGGCAAACGTCGAGACAAACCCCCATTATCAGCGTGATGAACGGCGCACACATTTCCTTCCCCCAGTGACTCCAGTGATCCACTCTGACCGCTTACCGTTTATCCGGATCATTTTCTTGACTGTATTGATCTTGGAACGCTTTATACACTGGACAACTGTATTACCGACCAGATTCTTTGAGCGTCTACCTTGTCATCCGATGAGGCCGGTCAGGAGACCGTACTCACGGCGAGGTTTGTTTTATTACGAGGTTCAGTTGTTCGAAAAAGCCGCTGAGGCTTCGAGTAATAGGCATTCTTCACAGATTCAAAGATCCTGCAGCTGATATTAGTGCTCGACCTTGACAAGGTTGATAATTGCCATCAAATGGGTATCTAGATACTCACTAAAAGACCTGAGCATATGAATGGAGTGGCTTCGGGCAAGGGCCTTCAGGCATGTACCAGCCTTCAAATCCGGAACACAGGACAAACTTGATGCTTAATTGCAAGATACCACCACCTCATAGACGCATGTTAAAATCTCCTGAGAATATGCAGCTAGAGGAAAGGCCTTGCGAAGGAGCGGTGACGAAGTAGTTTGTTGGTGTTTGCTCTTTGCAACCATCGCGTGATCTCTGTCCGGTGCTAAATTTAATGGAAGCTTTGCGCGGTATCCATTACGGAACTGAACCGGCGGACAATTGCGACGAGATGCGTATCGCTACTCCGATCAAGTTGGACCCCCAGTATAGGGATGAGCGTGCAAAACTCCTAGCCCCAACGCGGATCGCAGTTCTCCCATCCCGACCGAAGCACACCTCGACTTAAGCGACTAGACAACTCGATTACGATCCCACCTCTGGCTGAACATACACATTATGCTAGGTCATTCCGCAACAGCAGCATTCCGCCCTCCTCCAACATGCATCACTGGTTATGCATGGTGCTGATCCAGGCCTCAACGGCAAGCTTGAGCTGTTGAACCTTGCTGAGGCTGAGCTCAGGGCACCTATCTGGATTGACTTGGAGGAGAACAGCTGATTCGTCAATGCCGGCTGGAGTTGCTGTCCATAAGTCTGATTACATTAGCGATAGCGCAAATGGCGATGGTGTTCGGAGAGCGTACCGTTGAGTGTTTCTCCGTATCGAGAACGGTGCAGACGTGGCAGGTGGCGCTCCCAATTGCCATGGCGGTACCTCCTTCTGGCTGCGACAGCATGCCGGTCAATGCTATAAATCTCACGCTTCCAAACAGGACTCGTTGACCGGCATTTCAATCCTTCCCCGGAAAACTGGCCAAAACCTTATATTTTCTATGCATAGCCATTCATCGTTTTTCGCTTCTTCGTTATTCCTTAACCTACCTCTCCTCGAACTTTCTGTTAACTGCCTGAAGGAATGTTCCCACTGAGGATTCTTCCAATACTCCGCGATGTGGGACAAGGCCGTGTCCGATGATTTCCAGGTGCTATTAGCCTTGGTTATCGTTGCCCATCCTGCTGCTATCCACTTAAAGCAGCCCATGGGGCGAGAGCGCAACACGGCCCCTTTCATCTGGCTCTTGGCCACGCTCATCCTCCCGTGGGTGGTCGAATGATCTATAGTACCATCCGCTTTGACAAGATCATTCATGATGACAATGCATTACTGGTAGCAACACCGCCTTTCTTTGTCCTTGTCTTGCAGCTGAATGCTATTCTCACCCTACCCTCTAAGAAGGTAGCAGGAAACGAAATGGCCTGGCAGTCGTATCCGGTATCATGGTTCCTCATGATCTTGTTAAATACACTGGCCGTAGTGAAGAACGTCCGAGAGTTTCAGTCCAAGACAACACTCAGCTACGCTCACTATCTGCCAATCCCAATAGTTCGATATTGTCTATTGTTCGCTCTATTTGCTGCATTTACTTGCCCCGACATGGGAGGACGGATCAAGCTAGGCGATGACCTAGAGTCAGGCCTGGGCCTGGACAAGAATAATGAGTCGGGGACAACAATTCGGGACGAAATTCGTGAAGCCGGCGGACTCTGGCCACGGGCAATGAGGAATAAATGCTTTGGAGACTTGATTTTGCCAACAGATGTGCCGTGGATGTTGTTATCTTCCACCTTTGTAGTTGCAATCTAGCCCCCGAACTTTGGCCTATCCTCCTCTTCTACCGGACCAACGAGGTGCCTACTATGACGACTGCCGTCTATCATAGGAGCAAGAACCGTATGGAACGGAACTCTACTATGCCTACAGCCGTGAGCAGCCCCCATTTCCCCAGGCCCCCGGCTGCCAGATGGCCACCCCGAATTACCACCACATCCCCACTGATGTTTATGAGAAGCCTCCAATCGGAAACGGCGGAGCGCCCCAGGAAATTCAATCCCAGCGAAGAGCATTCGTTGCATGTGCTGTCGTGAAAGAAGCGTTTGCCAATGATGCGCTGCTTGAGCATTGTTCTGTTACCATTCTATAATGCTAACCATCTATAGGTTCGTTGCTCCGCCTACCAGAGTGGCAAGTGCCAGAACTGCACCCGAAGAAACGAAAAATGTTTCTTCGAACTTAAGTCTTCGTCCAACTGGACCACTGTCAACCCCGTGTTAGTATTCCTAGGATATGTTCCTCCAGGCACTTAACTATTTGGTGCATATCGGCAACCATTGGCACCAGGCACTGCTCCGGCATCTTCACCTCCCCCTCCGGCGAACTACTACGCATCTGTCCAGTCACACACAGAACCTTTCTCGCCCTACGTCGATGCGAGAACTGACGATGGTAGCCAACTTGCAGGGCGACGCCGTCGCAGGACGTCAGAGGAACGAGATGACACCTATAGACTGCCTCCCCCGCTAAGTGCAGTGGGCAAGAACCCAAGCAGAAGGACTCCAGCCGGGCTCTCAAATCACAGCAGCCCAGGTGGAGTGGGTTCCCCTCTGTATGAAGGTGCAAGACAGATCCCACGAAACCCAACAAGTGGCAGCCTGCCCCAAGCGGCAACTGCAACAACTGGTAGTTATGCCGTCTCTGCACCCAGTGGTCGTTCTCCGACAGGCCACAATGGGTTAAGTGGTGCATCCACCCACGTAAGACGGGGAAAGCAGTCCCAAGGAGAAAAGGCTTCGGCATGGGCCTGGGCAATTTGGTAGACAAGAGCGATGTCGACAAGACTATGATCGACAGGCTCAACCGACCCGCACCTGGTCAACTCGGCGGATGACGAGATGTGAGCTGCTGACCGGATGGCGAGCGATAGTTGACGCGGTTGCCGAACCCCGCCCCCCCGACCGATAGCCTCTTCCCTCCAACAGACCCCATGGCTTCGCAATACAAGCAGCTTCGCAAACTGCTCCGAACATCGCAAATGGGTGGACGGCGTGCTAAAAGGGGAGCTTGGGTCTATGTATGTCGGGGTCCATCACTTTCATGACGCATACTTTGAAGGCGTGGCCGGTCTTGACGCAGTGTCCCAGGGTTCTTCAAGCAATATGTGGAAGACAGCGATCCGCTTTTTGAGGACAGTTGGAAGGGATGGCCCAGGGATGCGAACCAGGGTGATGTGCTGAGCTGCTCTGCCGACTTCAGCGACAAACTAGCGGCGTCCGCAGGCAGCCACGAGTCGAACCCAACGCATCAACATCGACGACAGCCTCTGTGCCCAGTCTAATAAGCCAACACAAGGTTCTACCGGAGAGCGCAAGCTGGACATCGGTTTCGTTAAGGATACAAGTGCTGGGAGACTCGCGGTGTCGCTGGTCGCAGATCTTGGTGCCTGGAGAGCCGAAGAGCAACCCATCCGCCGACAAGGCCTTGACTGCGTGGCTTGATCTGGGGAGGTACGCCAGGGAGGTTCTCATTGCGCAGAATACCGGTCGCTTCAATGGGCGACTGTTTGTGTCCACGATCCGTGGCTTTCTCTGGGTGAACGAGGAGCAGCTAGGGTTCGACCCGCCAATCATGACGGCAAACGAGGAGCGATTCATCGAGGTCAATCGGAATGGTTCGACCGAGCGGATCATCATCGGCGAGATGATACAGCGGGCGCCTTGCATAGCTGGTCGAGCGACGACATGTTGCAAAGTCCATCCCGAAGGACGGTCGGAGATACTGATAGCTATTAATGATTCGTGGCAATATCCGAAACGAGATGAAGAAGGCGAACTACTACCTGGAGGCGACTGACAAGGGCGTCGTTAACGTAGCCCAGTACTATCACCGCGAGACAGCACAGATTGACGGGACAGATGATGACATCCGGAGTAATGTTCAAAGAGGGCTGGATATTACATAAGCTAAGGACTACTGTCGAGAAAGACCGATCCGGCGGAGCAACGTCGTGTCTGGTGCATCAAGAGAGGATTGCGGCAGAGCCGGTGCCAGCAGGAAGCGGTCATTTAGTCAAATCAGCGGTCCCGTTCTGTGTCTCCGGCAAAGGCTACCAGTATAGTGCCAAACCTGGTGCATCGGCGTCTCATTGCCCCAGACCATGGAATGCCTATCTGCAAGACGAACTGATGGCCGGCTCTACTTGCTGCACTGAACAGTGCGTCGAGGAACATGAGTCTCTGTACTGGGCAGGCTTGCTTTGCAGCGCTATCTTGATGAATAATTACATGATCAACGAGACTGATGACAACCCGTCGTGGCTTGCCTTTGTGATTGACCTTGACCTAGCTATCAAGGAAATAGGGGAGGCTGCGTCAGGAGCGAAGGAGAAAACGCGAACACGAGCTTTCATGGCAATTGGGGCGCTCCTGGGTGAGCAGTGTGCGTTCATGCACAATGCTGACTCATTTATAGGGTTAATAGACTTATTTCTTATTATTGTAGTTTATATTAATTTGCTAGTTAGTAGGATAACTTGATAGTGGATCCAGTCATCACCAAAAGAATTAGGTTGGCACCTTGAAGGGTTTGGGTCGGGTAGCGGATGATGAAACTTTGCCGAATAAAAGCCATGCTTGCCAGGTCAAAGTTAACACTAGCTAGCACGGATTGACATATCGCCCTTCTTGCAGCACGTGAAGAGTCATATTTGAGAACTGACTCTACCTTGAATTTCTTGAACTCCTGTTCAAATCCATGATAATGGATTAGCCCAAAACGGGAAGTGAGGCTTGTCAGTATCTTTATTACTTGAGGAGTGCATAAGGAAGTGGTACATATTGAATCATTCCTCCTGCAGCACCCTTTATCTTTCCCTATAATGAGCGTCTTATTTTCTAGTCCGCAGTATTCTACCACTGCATTTGGGCGTTCATAGGCAATCAACCCTAAGGCTGTTCCATTGGGACCTGGAGTCAACACAAGGACATTGGTATCGTCGCCGGTGCTCTCCTCCGTGTCTCCCTAGTGCGGCGCGGTAACTTGCATACTCCGGTCAAGCTCCAATCTTGTAGAACTTGTCCGCGAACTCTGCCTCTAGCAACTCGAATGCCCTTAGGACCTGCATTAACCCACATCCATTACCAAACTCGGACTGTATAGCAACTGCCTCTTTAGCCGCAGATGAGCCAACAAGATCCGAACCGCGCATGGACTCTTCAGACTCAGACTCAGATGCGTCGCTCTCGTCATCCCAGCTATCGGGAACCTCTGCTTCCGCCTTATTCTTTGCTAACGCTTGGGCAATCTTATCGGATTCTTTAGCTGGCTTCTGTACCTCAACCACCTTTGAAGTAGCCTCATCATCCCCTTCGCTCATGTCACTCATGTCGTCATCGTCATCAAGATCCTCCATGTGTAAACCGCCTCCTGAATCCAAGACGCCCTTGAGGCTGGTCACGATCGTCTTGAGTACGAGAGAAAAGTCCTTGAGATGAAACCACACATCGCTCCGTTTGATGAGGTTGTCGCGCACCAGTACCTTCAAGCTCCCATGCTTGAAGAAGTCATAGAGATAGGCATTTAGCTCAGCACTACTATCGTTCGGCCAGATTGGGAGGTAAGGGATGGCAGACTCTTCTAGAAATACTCCGTCTCTCACTGTCGAACACATTTCTTTGATCGAGTCAAACTCATCCGTGAATCCAGAAAGAGCCGCGAAGGGAGATCGGATGACAGGCGGAGGGTCGCTCGTCAGTCTGCACCCACGCCCTTTCTCTGGCCCAACTGGGATTCTGGTCAATGGAAGTGTGCGGTCCGGCAAATCCTGCAAGTGTTCATTGATGTAAGAATACAGATAGTCCTTGAAGGTAAGGAGGGTTTCCCGGTTATGCTGAACAAGTAGTTGCTCTGCGGCAGCTGGCAGTCGTTTGAGGAAGATATCAGATGAAGAGCTTTCGACAACTTCTAGGAGCTTTGTAGTCTGCTGAATAGGGATTCTATTGAACAGGTGGCTGAGCACCAACATCATTTCGCGAAGCACTCTCTCACGAGCGCAGTCAATGTCCTTGCATAACTTGTGAAAGTAGCCACCGCGGAGCAACGAGTGGAATGCAAAGACGGCGTTCTCCGTGAAGTATAAATGACCTACAAGTCCCGCGAAGTGAATAGGTACTCCATCCATCGAGAGAAGGTTTTGGCGTCTCAGGTACTCGATCGAGAAGCGCAGGTGGTGTTTGATTGACATTTCAGCGTCTGGTCCTCCTAGGTATAGTCTAGTTTGTGACAGGAGGGCTTTGACCGCGTTGACGGCAAATTCATTACTTTCCGTTCCACTCAAGAGGATAAATAGGCGAAGGACAAGCGTGGTTGAGATTGGGAATTGACCCTTAAGAGCAGGTAGCCGAGAGGACATGATCTCGTGCACTCGACCTCGGCTGATACCGTTGAAGACAACATTTCCAAGCAGATCGAATCCTCGCCTTCCAGCGCGGCCGGACGCTTGTCGATAGTTCTGAGGCGACAGAAACACAGAGTCCCCGCTGAAGACGACAGTTTTACAGGGCATGTTGATACCGAGCGCAAGGGTTCCAGTGGCAACGACTAGTCGGAGGTAGCCCTTCCGGAAGAGCATCTCTACACTGCCTTCTGTTAGGGCCGATTTCTCTCTTCTCCCCGCCAAGGTCATGGATTGAATGTGAAATGGACTGATAGAGCGAACTTACATCCGACGATACTGTAGGTTCATGCCGGCGTGATGAACACCCAATCCACGTCGGAGGGCATCGATCAGCCACGGCTGGACTTTCTTCGGATTCAGTCGAAGCACCAAATTGTCGAGGTCTCTCTGCTGCATCGTTTTGGAATCTGCGAAGCTAAAGTGGTCCAAGGGGGCCTTTGGATCGAAACTCTCCCAAGGGCTGATCTCGACACTTGCCTCCTGGCGGGCGATCTCGAGCTTTGATAGGTTCTGCTCCCCACTTTCAGAGCTTTTGGGGAATCTGATCTCTCGGCTATTTACTTTCTGCCGTTGCCACTGCTCAAAGTCCCGGAGCTTCTTCTTCCAGGTCATGTCGCTTTCCTTGAAGGCCGCTTCAGCGTCTATCAGCTTAGATAAGATGCTTCTGACAGCCATTTCACACTGAGAGCGGTCGTAGTTGAAAACAAGGGCTGGTAAAGCGTTCTGTTTGTGAAGCTCACATGCCAGAGTGAACAGCCTATCAATATGGTCAACAGGATCTGAGCGCGTGCAATGTTGGATCTTGGCAGCACTGTCTGCTTGCACTGAAGGATCAATGCTTTTTTGCAAAAGGCAGAAGGGAGACTCTGGTGTCTCCATGGCCTCTTTTAATTTCTTCTTTAAATGCTTCTCCCACTCGACAATATGAGTCTTTTCAATAGCCTCTGGCAGGACTTTGAGAGGGTCAAGTTCGCTTTGATTCCCAAGGAGGTCTTTTGGGAATGTTCTCTGCATGTTATTCCAGAGAGTGAGGCAGTCTCTAGCCTCCAAACTGACATCATCTAGCGCTGCGATGTTTCTGTTAACAGGTCGGTTAGCACCTGCTCTCAGCCATGACATTGAGAATTAAACTCACCTGTCTTTCAGTGCCACTACAGGGTGCACAAACTTGAAGGCTGGACTGACGCTGTCACCCTCGTCCAGCCCTGGCACAGGGAGCATGGGGACTTTTGCAAGTCCCTTGAAGATAAAGGCATCAGGAGGCTCGTAGATGAATTTGCGAAGATCAGAGTATCGCACGTCATGCACAATCATCTTGATTTTAAAACCCTTTCGTGCCTGTGATTTGGCAAGCCAGTCCTTAAGCTCGTTTGGATTTCCAACCGTCGCCGAGAGGGCAATGATAGGACAAGGCGCAAGCAACAGCAGTTGCTCCCAGATGACACCATCCTCGGCTTGTCCGATACAATGAACCTCATCGAATATGATTCTCTTGACACGCCGCGACCATGCGGTTGGGCTGCTGGCGTTTATCGGGGCTAGGAGCATAATCTGCAGCATGTGAGGCACTGTAACCAATATTTGGCACCGAGTAGGGTTATTGATGCGGTAATCGCGTGTGTGAATTCCCCAAACGGATTTGCCCTCCTGCATCCTGAACCTTTTGGAGAATCGGGCCTCGATCTCCGCAGCGATCTGGTTCACGAGGGCTTTTGTGGGAGCGACGTACACCAGGACTCCATCGTCGCTCTCCTCAAGTACCCTCTTCATGGCGTAGAAGGAGATGAAGGTCTTTCCTGCAGACGTTGGAGCCACAACCAACAAGCTTTCCTCGGCATCAATCGAGTCGAGAATATCCCGCTGCCAGGCATCTGGCTCAAAGGGTACACGTGCATCAGGCCGAGAGTCAAATCGCCTATCCATATAAGGCCCCCCGTGTTGAAGTTGAAGAAGCCGATGATCCTTGATAAGTTTTGGTGCATCTTTCATCATCGTCCGAGGTATGATGGTGAAAGGTAGCTTTCGTTGTGGCTCCCGGACAGTGATCCTCAGCTGGCTTATTGAGAGGGTTTTCATGATCCCCTGAGCAGCACTTGCAACATCTGGTGTACACCTGTCCGATCTCGAAATCTCCCTCAGCCAGTTCCATACGATAGATATAAGGTATAACCCTGAGTATGTTAGTAGTTTATTTTTGTTTGTCCTCCCCGCCTAAAACAAAAAGCTACTTTGACGACTGAGTTTGGGACTGACCTCTGGGGGAATCTTCATCGACACGTTTACGCGTCTGGTCCCAGATCCTCCCAAGTATATAGCAGAGGTATAATAGGATTTCTGGCCTGACAGCAACATGACTTCCTGGGGATCTATCAGACAGAAAGTTCAGAGCCTTGAGATATCGGTAAACTAGATTCTCAGTCTTTTCAAACTCGGCGCATTTCGTGAACCAGAGATGCAAGGCATCGTTTTGCCTTGCTAGTGCTTTCTTCTCGTTCAATAAGCAAGCAGCCAGGAGGGCCTTCTGTTTGCCACCTCTGACAGATTGATTGCCTGCCTTTGCCTGCCTTCCGCTGTTAGTGTTTGCATTCAATGCTGTGCGAGCCGACCTTTGTTTGGCAAGGCCTCCTACGACAATCGTTTCTCGGCTGAAAACTTTCCCAATGGAGTTGCTGAGACTCGCCGCGTACGAAATGACATCTGCCATTTGTATTTGATGTCTCTTGCGTTTGCAATTTTCCAGCCAGGCGGGGACTTTGTCACGTGTCGTCCTTGCAGCGGTATTGACTCGTTTGTAAGAATGCCAGTGGCGAAGATCTTGGAAAACAACTTCTGCAACAGGATCGACATCTTCTGGCACTTCTTTAACCCACACATCCTCAAGAATCTCCTTTAGTACCGGATTGTTGAACGAAAAAACAGTGGGAGCTGTGTGAGGTGCTACAGGAGGTAGATAAGTGTCCGACGGTTTGAGGGCCGTGAAAAGGCTTCGACCAGTCATGCTCTGCCCAAAAACCAAGGCAGAAAGAGCTTTCCCTCGGTCAATAATGGGCATGGAAAACTCGGATCCAACTCGAATTGCGTGGAGAACGTAAAAGAATACATGGCCATCGAAGAGATCGAATAAATCCCACTCGGCTTGCCCTCTTACAGCATATCCATTCTCTGCCAAATCTTGGGACGCAGTACAAAAAAGTTGCACAAAACCAGTGTCGTAGCTACTAACAACGTGTTTTGGAAATCTTTCTGGGTGGGTGTTTCGGTTTTGAAGAGGGCAGGCTCTGAGAGCAGCCATGTGAAGAAGCAGCGCCTCTACAAGCTCGAGGTCAGCGCCAGATACTTCGTTCTCCTTTGAGGATCGCTCAAGGTAACTGCGACAGAAGATAGCAGCGAACTTTTCTCTTGCTGAAAAATTCGATATTTCAATTGAGGGTCCTAGCACCTCATCAAGTATTGCCTGTGAATACTCCGCCGATTGTTTCGTCTCGCATGCGGGAGCGTCGATAAGTAGATCTGGCAGCACACCCTTCGACCCACTCAGGAGAGGCATGAAAATCTGGCGGCATTAGCATACGAACAACCTTGTGGTTCAAGTCAATCGGGCTCACTTTTGAGCTCCTCCATGAAATCGAGTTGATGATGGCAACATTCCTCCCGCTGCTTACGACTTTCCATATAAGATGTCGAAGGCGAACAGTCTGTTCCAGGCCGGCTTCCCTTCCATCATCACAGAGTATGAAATGTATTGCATTGTTAGCAAGATAAGCTCTACACTCCTGACTACCGAAGGAATCGAATTCCATAATCTTAAAATCAACAATCGACCTGGTCAGGTGCTGGATGAGGATCCGGCGGGTAAGCTTAAACTTGAAAGGATGTTTCGAGCCGGCACTATCCTGAGATGCGCAGACATCTTCGAAGTCACGAAAGAATACTATGTCAAAGTTACAGCCCCCATTTTGTAGATTGAAGAGAAACTTCTCCACGGCTTGGATGGCGTGCAGCAACTGGAATCCTCCTACAATGATCTATCAGACACTGTTTCAGCAACTCTAGCAGAATGGAAGCACCTACTGTCAAAATCGACTCTGGCCTCGACGAGGCAATGCCGCATCAAAGCCTCTCCGTGGATTAGGAATAGTTCTCGGCCTGCAAAGTCTCCCACAATATCAACTGTGAGCGGCTGTAAGTCTCCGTACCAGTCCAGGAGCGCCTCCTCGGATGACTTCTTGCCTGGCGAAGCCATGAGGATATCTTCGGCTGTTGTAGCTTAGTATTTATTTTTCTAAAATGGTAGGTGTACAAGAAGTGGTGGTTTCTAAAGGGGTAGGGGAAGGG
>JABCJW010000684.1:0-13128 GCA_013184375.1 Fusarium newnesense | reverse complement strand
AAGATATAAACCTTATAGATAACTATAACTACTACTAGTAGTATAATAACCTTAGGACTTAATTATAATAGACTTTATTATAAAGTTACCTTTATTAGAAGAACCCTTAACTAGAATCTTCTATAATAGTATTATAGTTATAGTTAACTAACTTATAAAATTCTTATATTACCTACCTTATAAAGAAGTAATAGATATAAAAGAACTTTCTTATATTTTCTATTAATATATTATTAATATATATAGGTTACCTATAGAAATCCTTTTAGATAGAAGACCTATATTTACAGTAATCTTCAACACGCTGCTGCCGCCTCTGGTTTAGCGGCACCGCCCAAACGGGCAAGGTGCGCTCGGCCATCCATCACGTGACCACCTTCTGTATATAAGACAACGACCTCGTTGTCCCTGCGAACATGTATCTTTGACTTCTGTCTTCCCTCAAGCTCCGCCCATTCGCATCCACTGTCTCACCCCTTCTTCAAGCATCGCTGTTTCCAAACCTTCTGCCTCTCCTCCACCCCGCCGCGTCATCATCTAGCATCGAGATGGACTTGTCCTGCGAACACTCGCTGACCACGGTGGCTGCTTGCGTTGTCCTCAACGCCTGATTTAGGGGCTGCAACAAGCATCGCTTTCCCCTTCATGCTCAATCGACTCTTCGACACTATTTCCAGCCCCATCAGTGTTTGTATGACTATCTCACTTGCCCTCATCACGGAACCTAACTACGTCAACAGTCTAGAGGCGTGTCCCTGGGTGGACCTCCTCACATCGTTGTGATGCTTCTTAGGCAGCAACAGAGCGTCTCACGGCAACCCTTGTTCTCGTGAGGCCTCCGACGGGCACAGCCAATGATAGAAATGCCGCAATGGCTTACCACTACCCCCAACGCATGATGGAGGATGGTGCCATCCAGGACTTGTCTCCTGAAACCAACACAAGCGGCTCCAGACGCTTCCAGTCCGGTATTCCTCCTCGATTGGCCCCAGAGGGGCATGGCGGGCAAAGTTTGTGATCACGAGTCGCTCGACAATGTCTCGGCCGCCAATTCCCTTTTCAGGGGCGGCCGACGCCGCCCGCCGGCCAGGGATGTCCCAGCGAATGCTACCTTCTGGTCCGCAATTTCCGTGTTTCCATGCCGCCCAGGATGCCTTAGCCGCCTCAATTAAGGGAGAGCCGGCATTGTGAGAGTGGTGATTGGGTGAAGATGAGGAGTGGCGGGGCCGGAACGGGCGCATCCCGGCCAGTTCTTGGTGCTGCACGCCTGTCAGCCTCGGTTGCATCAGCGTTGCAAGATCATGAAGCGTTCATGACGGCATCCAGAGCTCTCGAGTTCTGAGTGGTTCAAGAAGTTCGCGGAGGGGCGACCAATAAGCGTCGGCACGCCATTAAGCTCCCTCACGGCCAGGCGTAAGAGCTAATGCTGCCGGGAACTTCGTATCCGACGTTGTCTGATCAACTGGAGATGACTCGTCACGTTTGAATGGCCCAACAGCCATCAGCACCTGCCTCAATTGGCATGTCCGAGAACTCTGCCTTGCCAGCGAGTTGTGTGGATCGCTGATGGCGTGCGAGAAGATGATGTGAGGATGGAATCAGCTAGCCAGCTGGTATGGCCTGGCAGTGAAGTGATTGCACAAAAGAAGAGATTACGTGTCTGCCTCCTCCATCAGAGTCGCCCTGGTCTCAGAGAGCAAATGGGAGGCAGCAGGAAGCAGTCAAGCGGGACGGCACCCGGCCACAGGGTTTCTGACCCGCTTTCGAGGATATAAGCCAGACAATGTCCGCTCATCCTTCACTTGTTCCTGCTGCTAGAGCAATTCCCTTCTCCCTTGACTTGCAACTTTGCAGACTTTTCAGCATGCTGTCGACAATCTTTGATGGTGAGAAGCCGAATTCGCTGCACAACTTCACTTCCCCCGGCCATCAAGTTGCCCTACGCGATAAACGAGCCCCGTCAGCTTCAGGAGAATCCACGGACAATGCCATATGGATCTCCGACGATGATTGCTCTGATACAGAAGATGAGAACAACGTTGAGGATCATGATCTCAACAGGTCGCAGTCAGGCTGCACAACACCGACGACGGCTAGTGTTGTAGATCATTTGGGTAAGTTCTTGACACTGCGGCTATTTCTGGCGTGTGACCTGACAGTCCGAAAATAGATAGCATGTGCACCAAACACAGTGAGACTGAGTTTGATGCTGCCGTCCGTATGGGTGCTACGGCAGTTTTATCGCCAGCTCGACTGGAGCGCGTCCGAATCTTGTCACACGAATCACAGATGGACTTGTCCACTGATCCCGAATCGAACCAGCAAGCCCTCCGCTCGATGACTGGCACAACCACTAGGGACATAACGGCTGGTGCAGATACTGACTCTGACACCTCTTCAATTGCCCCCGAAATCCAGTCAAGCCTGGGTGCATCAGACGGAGAGCTTGTCACCGAAGCCACTGGAACCACCAGCGAGCCCGACGTGATGACCGATGCTCCCGCGACCCCTTCGGAGCGCACATACGGTCCCATTGCTACCACCCCCGAGGTGATGGCTCAGACGCCGCTACACGATAGCAAAGTGTGCCTGAGCGCCAAGCGCGATGATGCCACTCCTGCAGCCCACAGTTCATCTCCTGGAATGAGGCTGTTGCCAGAATCACGACCAGACCAAGGCCAAGACCACAGGAGCTGCTCGCCCAGCGATACTGAGCCCGACTCCTCGGAGGCTGAATCTGGATCGCTACCCGGAGCTCGAATGTCTCCAATGTTCCGTGAGGGGCTCTCCCGGCGGCGTTTTCGTCGCACATCCCCACATACACATACGACGGTACAAGATAAGGACAGCGACGCAGACACAGAAAGCTCTGATAGTGAAGATGGACTTGACGTTCAAGAATGCATTTATGTCGAGGAGCATTCTCCTTTGCTGTCAGATGCCTCCGGAGATGGTTCTGGAGACGATTCCGAAGAACTGCATGGTCGCAAGCGTCGCAGGGTGTCCCTATCCCCTCACGCCTCGGCTCGCAGTGCCCCCGCCAGTGCTCGGAGCTCTCATCAGCAACGATCGACAAGACGTACCGCCCAGTTACCCAGTGGGCGTCTAACATCAGTATGCGGCAGTGAGAGTCCAGCACCATCACAAACAAGTTCGGTCCCCATCGACGCTGGCACTTTTGCTCGATTTGAGGAATGGCCTCTCAGAAATGTTTCTTTGAAGCGCATCACCGAAGGCGACAAGACGACGTTTCAACTGCAATTTGACTGGACTCCTGATCCAAGTCAGCCGCATGCTGGCAGATCCGTATCGCATGCTAAGGAGGGCAGAGGGCCCCCTAAGGCTTCGCTTTCGGGAACAAGATCATCCGGTGGGAAGTGGTCGCTAGAAGAGGAGAATAAGGTACGCACGATGAGGCAAGATGGCTGTTCTTGGGCCGAGATCCAGCGTGCCCTTCCGCATCGTTCTCAAGGCACGATTCAAGTCCGGTACTCGACTAAGCTCAAGTACCTACCCATCTCGCGTTGCTAAAATTACTCTAAAGAATAAGAGACAACTTATCCTTTTTCAAACTTTCAAAATATTCAAATGAAAGAATAACAAGGCCTTTTTTCCATCTCTAACATCACGCATCTCTAATCAGTGGAGCGACACCTTGCACAACGTGAACATAATTCTGAGATTCGTTGTTGGTTTCAAGATCGAGGTGATTCTTAATATAACACCATTTTCATATCTATCAGGTGCATCCATTACTTTCAAATATTTACAAGTTATATTGAGGTTATCCAACTTTACAAGACTACATATATGAAAATTGTAAAATATACCTGAATACCCTCGTCTAGAGATAGATACCGTTATATGAGCTTGATCAGGACATAGAAAAGGTTAAGGAAGTAAAATCTGAAGGCCATCTTATCGGGTTCCCTTAAAGGTTTCTTAAAATAGATTGTCGGTACTTGCATTTTTGGTAAACTAAGCCGAGTCTAGTCGCTGTAATCCAAAATGTATATACAATCACCCCAACTATCTATCTATCAGTTCCCCGTGGCTCCATGATATCGCGAACTGGATCACATGTGACGCCAGGAAGTCATGAAGCTAACATAGAGACGAGCGGGAAGAGTTGCGTGCGTAAGAAGAACTTGGCCGGCAAATTCCGGGAGTGAGAGATGATGTCGAGTTTGGTGGCGCATTCGAAGCCAGTGGGATGTCTGGCTGCCTGCCAGCCCGCTCTGCAGGTCGAAACCCCATTATCGAACTTGTGGTGTAAAGAATCCCTTGAATGAATACGAGTCTTGGATATCTTTCGTTGGTTGAAAGCACAGCTACAATCATAGAGATGACTGTTATAGCTAAGCCGATCCAGAGATGGTGAATAACCGTACGTTTAGGCGTGCTGTGTTCTCCAATACCACGAGAGGCATGGTACATGACCGCCATTGTCATGATTTGCGATGTCAGTGGAGATATAATGCATGCAATCTCGCTTAGAACTGTGATCTGAGGAATAAATATCAAAATAACAACGATGATGACCTCAATACACTCTAGAGCAGCAACGTATATCGCCAAGGCCTCTAGATAAGTGCCAGTCCCAATCGGAAATATGACTGCTAGAACCTGTATGTGCATATTAGAGCAAGCACATGATGTGTATCAGGCAGACTCTTTACTTACTTGTAATGTTCCTATTCCCCATAATGAAAGTGTGACCAAGGTCTCGTACATGGAACTCGTAGCAAACCAAGGCACCTTGATCACTCCGCTCATCTGAAGAGAGAAGACACTAAGGGCCAGCAGCTCTGCGATTATCCATACTATAGTCAAGGCTACCAAGCATTTATTTCGTGACCAAGCGGCATCGAACTTGACGTATATGAAGAGCAAAATGCAAAAGAAAGATAAGAGAGATAGGAGATAGGCATCAGCAACCTGAAATTGGTCCATGCTGTCGATTTTTGTTCCAAAGAAGTAGAAAGTAGTATATTCGTAGTTGGCACTTTGGGTTGCTGAAGTGTTTTGATGAATGACGAGAAGTGGAAACCAGGTCTTATTTAAGCTTGTCACACACCAGACCGTGGTCTCTTCATGGGCATTTCGGAATTAGCATGGATGCTCAGAACTGGAGCTCGCTTGTAACTGGGATGTATACAAGACTAGCTCAAATCCACTGGCCCGTCTTAGCGCGTTACGAAATATCTAAGGAACAGTTCCGAGCCCCCACGAACTTTTGGATTCGGCAAAACCCCTGACGCATGGCAAAAAACTACGATAAGAACTCAATGACGCTAATTAGTTCCCGCCAACGGTGTTGGTCGAAGTGGCGTCAGGGAACTCCTGACATGGATCATTCAGATAGCCTACTTCCCGATATTTGACAATTTGCCATCTAAGTTCATGGCCGTTCCCATGACTGCCTGAGGGAATCATAGTTCTATTTTCTGTGAACATGATATAAAGTCACCAGAATCATAATGAGTAGTCTTGTTCTACATCATCAGTAAAATTACAGGATTTTAATTACGTTTCTTCTCATCGGTGCTTGTCTACTGTCTGACGAAAATAGATTCCTCACCCACCTCCTGCCCCATTCGTAGTGTAGTCTTGCACGATGCTGATCTAAGCAGCATGTTAGCTCCTGATGCAATTGAACATGACACAGGCAAACCTACCCTCGTAAGGACGACAATGCGTTCACGTTCGTTCTTTTCAGCCTTTCTCTCACCCGATACCACGTCCTAGATAGGCTTTTGGGCGCGTGTCCAGGGAACATCTCACAGAGTTCGGCCAACTCATATGGTGATTTCCGATTCTCGCGCAAGCACACCTGTATGCGCTGTTCTATCTCTTCGATACTGACCGGTCGTAAATCTTGCGCAGACGTCCTTATAATATCGTCCGTCGGTTCGCCGTGTGCATCGGTGTGGTGCCTGGTCTGTCGATCGTTACTGTCGCTCGATACACGCGATTCTGCTGATGTTTCTCGGTCGATGGCATTATCCGTTCGTTGAGAGTTATTGAGTAAGAGCCCAGGCCTACTTGACCTAAGATTCAGCGGAGCCATACAATCAGAAAGAGATATTACCTTATTTTCATCATGCATACCAGTCCACTTGATTTTGCGGACTGCAAAGTGTGAGCCTCGTTAATCTCGCACAAAGGACCACGGTATGCCAGAGGCTTCGAAATCGCCCGCATGTCGGTCTGATGCTCGCCATCAGCGCTGAACACAACAACGAATCCTTCGTACATCGCTGGGTCGAAAAGAATCGTATAGATATCCCGGTCATCGAGCGCGTATGTGAGAGGCTCTGGTGAAGCTGTCCCAAGGGTAATGACGGTTGTACACTTTCGAAGCTGAACGTTGACATTTTTTAGTCCTTTTGGAAGCTCTGCCGTTGCCCTGCAAGAGTCTCCTTCCCACGATAACTCGACAAAACGTCGCCAGCCCGAGAATTGTATGTAGCTTAGTTGTAGTCAGCGTAATGTCTGATCCTAATGTTCGATCTTACACTTCAAAGCCACTTTTTGTTGAAATATGTTGGATATGCTGTTTCTCGATATCGAAGCGATGCAACTGCGACTGTAGCACTGCGATGAACCGCGCGTCGTCGTTTCGCACGGAGCCGACAGTACCGTTGCGTGTGACGTACGCGACATTATCGTTGTTTAGTGAAGAAAAGCCCCGCGCGCCCTGGATCAGCCCATATTGAAAGATTTTGTGATCCATTCTGGGATACGGCCAGTGGGAAAGATGATTGTTGGGGACGAGCGGGCCGCACAATGCATAAATCAAAGAATACCCAACAGCAATAAGTCCACCTGCGCTCAAGGCGTTGCCCGGCGGAAATCAGCGGGATGTCCCGATCACAAATCTGGCGAGTTTTATGGAAAAGAGATTATGAAAAAACATTTCCAAGAAGCGTTTTGTCATCTGAATCAGGCTGCTTTTCCAAAAAAAAAAAAAAAAATCAGGAGAAACCCTACACAGCCTTCAGCTAAATGCGGGTGACTTCGCTGCCAAGATATTCCCCGCCTAAATTAGGAAAGGCTTCTGTTTTTGCGCATCAGCCGAGCTTGCACTAATTACGGCGAGTATGAGGATCATGACTTAACCGCAAATGGTGCTCCTCGTAAGCAGGAAGTAAAGCTAAGGACCTACCACGGTGGCCGATACATTCCTCCACCAGGAAGCTGTTATCTCTTGTCTCACCACACACCAATGGCGATCGCAACTCAAGTCTTGGGGGCATGAAAGATGTTGGTTCTAACGCAACGACCCCGGCAAATTCGCAAGGGGCCAATATTCCAGCCTGAGGCAACCATGCAGATACCCGACCTCAGGATCTTCTAGCTTGTGTGAGGCTTTTTGTGTTGGTCAAGGATCTGATTACTGCTCGCAGAACCATCCCTATTCAAGCAGATGGCTGATACCACGCCGAACATGGATCGACCGGCCGGCTCTCAGACACGGCCTTTATTTGGATTCCACCCCCTAGATGAAAACCTGCAGAGGCTTCGACAGGAAGCATTGCCAGAAATTGTGATGTTGCAGCCCAGACCCGCTCACGAGAAACCAGGCCTTCAGCGCTACGACCCGCCCAAATCATGTGTTGATATGTACGAGGTCCTCCAGAATCAAGTATGTGTACAAACACGGCCGTTCTATGCTGTAGCTGATGTCATTCCCCAGGCGAACCTAGTCCAGCTAACGGGTCTAAAAATCGGTTCAAGGGTACGGGAACCCCAGGTCTTTCAGCTCTCCGAAGGACATAGTGCAACGATCACGGAAGGGTACCTGGGCCGTGCCATTCTCTTATCACAGTACGAAGCAAGGTTTCAAGTGAGGCGCGGAAATTATCTGTCGCAGCAGGAGATTTGGAAGCCTGATCAGGAGCTGTATTTCGGTGGCACGCTGGTAGCTTGTGCTCCCCACACCAAGTTCTCTCTAGCTATTTACGAACTGGTTCCCCTGTAGGAAAAGCAAATCCTTCCATAACCTGCATCATGTTGTGGTCGGTGGAGACATGAGCATCATCCCCGACTCTGGCGTTACAGGTTGTGGGAACTGCGAGGTGGCGTTCAATATCCACCAGGCTGTCAAGTCAGTACTGCATCTGAAGCTAGCCGGGAATCTCACCTGAGTTTGCCGCCATGAAGCTCGTATATGATGTTGGGTATACGGAGTGAGCTTGATGATAGCTGTCTCTTGGGGATATAGACCTTGACATCTGCTAACACCGCCTGATCTCCTTCAATCGTCATCTCACGCAAGATTCCAATATCTTCATCTGGAATTTTCTTCATTATGTAAATGAAGCTCTTCCCTGCTAGCACTGAGTACACTCATCCGTATAAAATGACCTGTAGGTACTCACGACGGATAGGGAGCTCGTCCGCTCGGGGAAGCCACGACTGACGCAATGTATCTGAAGCTTTGATCCACCGTCGGACGCCAAGTCGTAGGGTTCTCAATGCGGATCTTTGGACTCCTGTAACGGCTATCGTCATCTCATCTACCTCCCTCACCGGAAGACCTGATTTTACCGCAACATCTCCCAATGCAATGAAGACGAAACTGTGAATCTGTGATTCTAGGTCATGAAGTAAGGCCGCATGCTCCTCAGCAAACGATTGAAGAAGCGCTTTCGGTTTCATCACAGCACGTGCTTCGCGCGCGATCTTGCTCAAAGTTAGATCGAGATGTAATTGTTCGATCTGCTCTTGGGTGTGTGGCTTCTTGTCATCCCAGTCTTCTTCCCCTTTAGGTAGCGCCTTCAGAAACGTCTTGATCAGGCTGATCGACTCGGACGATCGACTGGGCTTTGGCTGCCGCGGCGTCGGCCGCCGCTGCGGCACGCTTGAGCTGAATATAACATTGTCCATGCTTATGGAAGGCATCCTCTTAGAGGCGTAAGGGCCAAAAAATCGAAAAAGAAACGGAGGTGGGACGGCTCAAAGAAAGCTCAGGTGGCGGCTGGCAGCCGAAGAATGAATGTAAGAAAAGCTGTGTGGGTCGATGGCCCATAAAAACCAGATTCAGCAGCTAATCAGCATCATGGCAAAGTTGATGTAATCACACTAAACGTGGGACTTTTCTTGGCATCGCCAATCCCATGTTCATTAGGTTTAGCTCAACCTGCCCTCACAGTGGATGGCTTCCGGTCCCTGTAGCATTCGATCACATTGCTGACACCAACGCGAATGACACTGTCTGTTTCTTTCTCCTGCAATTCGCCAACCCTCCCTCAAGCTCTAGCTGCCTCTTCATCCGCTCTCAGTTCCATTCCCAACATCGCAAGATGGCTTTAACGCACCAACAAAACCGCGACCAAGCCAGCTACAAAGTACTGCAATGGCTTCAACAAGATGACTACGCACTCTTATCTGAAGCCTCGTCGCCTTCGAATCTTAGTACCTCAAACTCGTCCTCTAGCAGACCTCTGGCTACAACCTCGGCATCGAACATCAGCGAGTCAGAAACCACCGAGTATTCGAGCGTTCCATCAGAATGGTTTGAGTGTTTCATGCTAGAGGGCAGACAGGTACCAAAAAACGTATCCGGTGCATGGTGAGACTCTCACAGAGACTTTTTGTTTGATCTAACTGGGTAGGGAACCTATCGACGAGCCGGCGTGGAAATCTTCACGATTATTGTGAGTCGGATACAGTCGATTTCCGGACACTGAGAAAACTAACGGGTCTAGTCACCAACTCTGGCGGGCGATAAACGATAAGAGACTCTACTACAGCCCCGTTCATCGTCCTCAACTCGTGGCGGATATCGGTTGCGGCACCTGCACTTGGTCAATGTAAGACGCGTCCACACAGTCCCGCAATCTAACGGGTTATTAATTATCTTCAGGGACTTTGCCGAGTTAAATCCAGGCTCACGCGTCATCGCCGTCGATAAATCCCCTTTCATGCCAACCTACGTCCAGCCGAACGTCGAAACAATTCTTGGAGACCTTTGCTTAGACCTTCCATTCAACGCCGGCACAGCAGATCTGGTCTTTCTTCGCCAGCTTGTCTGGTGTAACGACCTTGGAGGGGTGTTCCGTAACGCCGGGCACCTTCTCAAACCGGGAGGCTGGATTGAGTTTACTTTACTCAAGCCAAAAGCCTTGCCGAAGCATCAGGCATGGTGTTACTGGGAGCGTCAGACGCTCGAGGTTACCCGCCGCACAAGTCGACTATTTCCAACGTTCGCAGTTGTCAAACAATTAATACAAGATGCAGGGTTCTCTGGTATTAGATCTATCAGTAACTCTCAGACAGTATCCCAATGCGGGCTAAACCTGACAGATCTTCGTCACTTCGACGTCCGAGGCCAAATCATGTTGCCACTCCACGAGGGACTAGAACTTCCCCTGGCCGAGATTGAGCGCCTAGCTGTGGGTATGAAGCGGGAGCTCTCTGAAGATATGGAGTTTGAAACGTAATGTCTGGTGCATACTCTCCCATATCAGGATTTTCACTAATCGCGGCTGTAGCTTTACTGTATATGCACAGAAGCCTCCAGAGACAACCACGACAGGGCTTTTGTAGCAAAAACCATGTAGGAACTTGAACGGCGTACTTAATGCCTACGACGGATACCTTGGGCTACTGGCGCATCTATCATAGTCGAAGAGTTGTTGGTACATGCTTAATTCTACAATTAGCTGAGGGCATCATCTGAGATACATTATCTGATCGACTGCTTTTTTTTGTTTTTATGCTTGTTTCTATGTACTAATAAATTAATTCGCAAGTGTTTAGCCCATACCTGCATTCTTTTATCTTCTCGTCGAATCCGTAGATGTGATGATGTGAAGGGAATTAGTTTATCTTGATTCGTAAATCCGGTTCTTGAAATCTTCCCATGTACAGGACTTTCCCAATCCTCGTCGGTAAACACAATTATGCCTGGATTCTACGTATCAATATCAGTCCCACTTTCGACCAAAACCTTTTCGTTGTCTACCATGCCGGACCACTCATGCTAGCTTGCTTGGCTCTCAGTATCGGATACTAACCTTAGTTCTCAGCGCATACAAGCTGGCATGCAGGTCCCCTTTCTGCGACCCCAAAAACGGGCTGATGATTGAGGAATCCAGCGTCCACGCGTAAGCCGGTTAGCTAGGCAAGCTCATCAGCCCCCATGATTGAAACCTTGCATCCGTAAAGCCTGCATCTCCAAAATGCGAATATTGGGAGCGGGCTTGGCCCTCACTACCTCACTTTCAGTCATGTTGGGTATAAATTGAACCAAACTCCAACTAGTAAACTCTTCATGTTGTATTACTATTCACCACAACTTCAGCCTATCTTTCAAAACAGCAAGAGGGTCAGCAACATCTTTATGGTATATTTTGTTCTTTTACTGACTTTATAGAAACACTATGGAGCCAGGTCAAGAAAACAATCAAATCTTGTCTTCTGGTAATCAAAGTCTGGTTGAGAAGGAACAAGAAGTTGAAGCTGAAAGATCTCACGAACCTAATCGTTGCAGCATGAATAATTTAACGCCTGTGACAAAGGGTACAGGCGACAAAAAGGAACAACCTACGCAACGTCAAAACAAACCTCCCAACGACGAAAACACCGTTGATGAATCGTTCCTCGATCATGACATGATGGCCATAATGGAGCCAGCCTCCCATAACCAGGCTTCGGATCACCAAGCACAGGTCAACACGCCTTCCGACCTGGGACAGGGCTTGCATGCTAGCGACAAGCCCGCAAGGGCTACTGCGCCCTCGGGAAAGAACAATGAGGACCGGAGTACTCAAGTATCGACTTCCCATGACGAGCCCCTAGCCTACAAGGAGGAAGCCAGTGAACTTCTTACCAATCATGATATGATGAAGATCATGCAGCCAACCAACCCGGAGGACATCGGAGAATGAGAAAGCAGCGACTGTTCAAGCAAGGATAGTTTATTCGATAGGCATGGTATCTAATATGTGTTATGGCCTAATTCGACTTTCTTTTTGTCAAGATAAACTTCAATTATTTTCAACTGTATTCTTTCACTTCTATGAAGATCGGTGATTATCACACCTTGATTTCAACAGGTTGAACAAATCACCAGATTAGCTAGTAGGTCTAGTGACTACGGCTCATGAGCCAATATGGAGAAACATGCTGTGCCATCTGTTTCGCTAGAGCCCTTTTGAATCAACCTGGGGTTAGTATCCAAAAGTTGTTTGTAGGACGTGCGTGGTTGAGACTAATCTACTGTAACAGAAGTAGAGTGGGTCCTCGAGGATTATGGGACGAGGGGCAAAAGAAGAAAAAAAGAGGGGAAAAGAGGGAAAATAAGGGGAAAGGAGGGGGAACGAGGGGTCTTAAGGGAATGCGGGGATGATTTGGGAAAGAAGGATAAAGAGGGAAAAGGGGCGCAAAAACCGAACTAGGGAGGGAGGAAATGGAAAAGTGCGAACAAGTTTTTATTGGTGGGGTGAAGAGGGATACGGCAGGATAAAGAAGAACAAAGAGGGAAAAGGAAAGAAAAGAAAGGGAGGTGTGTGGACCAACGGTTAAGACACGCCCCACATTGTCTTTCAATAGCGTAGGAGGGAAAGAGAGGGATTAGGAGGGAAAAGGAGGGGAAAAGAGGGATAGGGAGAGAGAAGCAAATAAGAAGAGGAAAAGGGAAAACATGCCATTAATTACCCAATACACTCTGCGCTCGCACATGTTGACAAGGTGTCAGATAAGCGATAAGCGATAATCGATGAGTCATCCCTTCTCCATATCTTCGTCCTTCTTCGTCCTTCTTCTTCCTTCTTCTTCCTTCTTCTTCCTTCTTCTTCCTTCTTCTTCCTTCTTCTACCTTTAGTTTCCTTCTTTATACCTCTTTTTCCCTCCACTTCGTTCTTGTCCGCGGGACCCCCTCCATCTACGTCATCTGCTGTCACCTTTACCTTCTTACCTGCCATTCAACTTGTCGAGTAGAGGTTTTCCAGGACTTTCTCCGCAATGCCACAGAAATCACTATCTTTGGATCAGATTGTTGAGAAGCTTATCGAAACCTCCAAAATAGTTGAAAACCGCATGGGACTCAAGTCTCAAGAAGAAGCGCGAGTAAAAGATGCTTTCTCACTTCTAGCATCGCGCCGCTGCAGCGTTAAGAAA
>JABCJW010000682.1:0-19890 GCA_013184375.1 Fusarium newnesense | reverse complement strand
TTAATTTAAAATTATTAAAATAGTTATCATTAATTCTTAATATATACTACTTTATTTTAATATAGGATTTCTCCTTAGATACTAAACGTTCCAACATCTGCTCGTTATTATTATCTCTTCCCCCCCAAGTTCTGGACTAAGCCAAAGTTATACAGCGCTCGCTTAGACGCCTGTACTGTTGGAAAGCTTCTGTATCTTTTTTTCATTATCCCCCTTTCTAGAAAGAGGGAAAGGTCTGCATCTATATCCCTCAACTTGCCGATAACTAGCCGAGGTATTGCCTAGGTACACGCGATTATTCCATTTCTCCAATCCAACATGTACATCATCCAGAAACTACCCATTGCAAGAAGAGGCTCGGGTGAATCATTTCGCCGTTTCCCCAACCCCGCTGAAGATCTTTTGTGCCGTGTCGAGAGTCCACAGTGTGTAGCACTCGAGCCAATAGGACTTTGTTTTTGTTCGGAATGTTAGGATCGGCCACCCACCAGCTAACAAACTGGCAGCTGGGCTGGCCCGTAGATCCGTACATCCAGTTCAGTTGAGGCCACAAGCGCTCCCTCCCTATTCCTCCACACCCTTATCCAACGAATATGATGTTACAAGACATTCGGCACTTTTGTTCTCTTGAGTATCACCCATTCACGGGAGTTGAATCCACAACGGCTGGAGTATCCACAGCGGCTCGCAAAACACTTGGCGTGCCGATCAGCGACATTGCAGGGGTTGAGTAGCCAATCAAGTCATACAATCAGGTCAACTACTTTTGCTCAACCGCCGCACTCAGCCCCTCACGGTCCAGCAGCCCTCTTTCCTATTCATCAGGAACCCCATGTCGACTGCCAGATCCCAAAGGGGACCTTCGAGGTATCTTCTTGTAGGTTAGCCAATCAGATGCCTAATATCAAGGGTACTTTCTCTAACATGAAGATTACAAGTAGATATAGGTGCTTCTGATACTGCAGCTTGCACATCAGAACCTCTAGCCTCACTGGCCTGCGTCCTTGAGGCTAGTACTTGTGGCGTAATGACGGCAGCCAATCAATACCGGGTCAAGCCCAACAGAAATACATCAAAAGTGTCTGGGATCCTAAGGGATTTGGTCCAACAGCAGGCTTGCCAATAGCGGCTCACGTTGGTCCATCACTCACTGCGGTCTATGGCTTACCTAGGCGTTGCACTATCTATCCAGGAGGACATTTGTAGCTTGTACTTCTGTGGTGCCTTGAAGGGGAGAGTTGAGCCACCGCGGGGGAAAAGATTCATGTAGGCAACACTTAGAGGACAGATTTGATATAAGCTTGATAGCCAAGTTGCAATTTTAAGCAATATAAAAAGCATCTTCTTTATGATTTTGAGGCTGCTCCTACTTCTGTAATGCGGCAAGCTGTTTGACACTTTTTCTAAGGCTATCTGTTATTGCTGTAGACCCGGTGTCTCCTTTACAGACTTAAGAATAAACAGGCTCGATGTGTTGACTCGCACACAACTTGTCCAGTGACAGATCCAGGTACACGATGAACACCATTCAAGTCCTCGCCTGCGCTAACGCCCTATTCAATATAGTAGTCCAATCAAGTAAATACAAATCCCTACCCTGTGAGCCGCTACTATCGCAGATGGACTTTAGTCACGGGGATATTAAGTTATTTACCAGAACAGCAAACTATTCCTACTATTTTGACTCATACGAAAAGTCGACAACAATAAATATCAGTCTAAAAAGATCATCTATGAGTACTGTGGCGTAGCCCGATTTGAGGAGTTCCGGCGTCAGGAGCTAGACATAAGAATCCGGATGGCCATGATGGGGTATGGGCCGAAGCACCTCACTTCGGAAACGATCGTCTCTGGATCAGAATGTTTCATATCTGTACTGAGATCTAAAGTATCTGGATTACCTAGGCCTCAGTCTCGTCTTGAAAGATGATGACGCTGCCGCTAGTGGAAATAGTGTGCGAGAACTGCCCCTTCCTCCGCCAAAAGCAAAGTAATAAGCGCCGGCGACGGCAAAATGTACACTGACCATATGGATGGATTTATATTATTTACCTTCATGTTGAGGCCAGACCCTCACTTTAACTCGAATTGTATCAAAGATCCTGGAGAATAAATGCATCTTGATATTAGAACTAAACGAGATATACATATATATGCATTTCGGCTCAAAGAGTTGCATGTTAGTAAAGTAGTCCTCCTGGAAACGGCGGGAGCCGCCCAACGTACTCACATTGTATCGTCAGTCAGCTCAGATCCGAACTTTTGGGGGTCCGGAGTCCGGTGTCATTACAACCAGTAACATGGTTTCTTTCCGTAGCTCTCGTGATCCCGTCCTCTACGTTGATCGAGATTACCTCAATGCCGCTCTGGCTTCAAATCACCTTTCGAGCTTCGGCTCAATCGATAGCTGAATCTGTAAAACGTTTATTAGCCGGCGTAGAATTCAGTGCAGCACTCCTTTGGCATCTGGAAGTGCTTGCTACACTCTCAAAATATTAGTCATCCCTCAAATTCATATCCAGTTCCTTAGTAACCATGTCTCAATACCTGAGAGCAGAGAAGTGCCATCTAACATTCCCGTATCTTGCCTAGTTGATTATCTCAGCGGTGGGCTAGACCTTTACTGCAAGAATGGAAGCCTAATAATAACCTGCTAAAGGCATCCAACTAAAATGCCCGGCTACGCGAAAGCGAGATCTCGAAAGAGACTCACAGACCAGTATACCGAGATTGGAGATCCATAGTGCTGGGGTACTGATGATGGCAAAGAAAAATCCGTTTCATAAGTAAGATGCAGCTTGTCAAAAAGGCCGATCGTGAACCTCTTGCTGCAAATCTACAAGCCGCTCAAGGCACTGAGCAGACGAATTTATCCAGGGTACAGCTTTAGTTGTAAGCATGTGATGCATTCAAGGAGGCTATAAATGTGATACAGAAATTCCCCTTCAGGCCATGAAAGATGTAGTGAAATCGACGTTACATTCTTGGAATCTTATCTCTCTCCTGGGTATCATGGGATCTTGACATAAGCGAGGGCAACATGAAGACCCCAAACACTTCCGGCGATGCGGGATAGGAAAAGCTCATAGGAAAGAAATCTGAGAAATGATATGTAATGCTTTTGTGATCAAGCTAATCTGAAAGCTTGGCGCGTAACTGGCTGCTCGGTGGAGAGGTAGGCTGCCTTTCGAAAGGTATATAATCGGGGTTAGATGCTTTAGCTTGCTGAATGTGTTAATGGCAGAAATACTGCCACTGTGCATTATCAGATCAAGTGTCAGAAAGAACCTATGTTGAAGGCATTGGCTGATTCAATAGCTCCTACATTCCCTGCAGACCAGCCAAAGTTGCCCAAGCGAAGCTTGTCTGAGCCGTGCTTCAAGGTCGAATTACTAGTATTTTCTCGGCAGGCCAGATGTATACTGCTAGTCACTACACAGAAGATACTGTACCCAGTTGCATGTATTAATACAAGCCCTCAGCCACGGATCTCCATCATAATGAACAAATCTAAGCATCCTGGGCTTGCAATCTTGATTTTAGCTACAATCTAAATTTTACTCCTCAGTAGGGAAGCTATCAGTATCCAGACCAGGCTGATATCTCTCGATCATATACGCAGGGATCGATATGACGCTTATCCTCGGGGAACCATCAAAGAGTCACAAGACCAGAACAAGGGACCTGACGATCCTGCCTACGGTGTTCATATATTAAACGGAACTCATTATGATAATGTTAGTTAGCTTGAGTGGCGTGAGCGGAGTCAATGCTATTACAGTTGCCATCTGGAGATGGCACGAACCTTGCATTGAACGACTTGTATGTTAATGAGCCTAACCTGGTGCTTTCACGGAAGCAGTCTATCTTAACAAAACAAGCCGTCTCATCTGCCTGATGGCTTTTGAGGGTGTGAGAAGCCGGGCTACCTCCTTACCAGAGGTAGTAGATAGCATACAGAGCGAGATGTTTGGATATGCAACGTATGCCTTGGTAATGCGGGCATATGGCCATGCCGCATCAACCCAGACAAATTGTATAGCTGCACTACGACTCAATATATATTATCAAATTTCGTTTCTGGAGATTTATTAATTATGTAGAGTGTATCTGCTACTGGGAGGACTTTGAGGATGTTCTCATATACTATCAACGAAGTAAACAGAAACCGTCATATTTACCGACCAGGCAACGCTGAGATAACCTTACGACTAAACCATTTCTCTCCCACTCAGTAATACACACATAACATCTACCCTTCACGCCCGTAACCTCACAAATCTGCCCTGCCCTAGTGGCGAAAGCCTCTAATTCAACCACCCTGCCACCATTTCCGCGTCCAAAAGCTGCCCCTTTAGCTCAGACACTGCAGCGCCGACATCACGTAGTTCAAAGACTCTCCCTCCCATCCGCTCTGCTAACCGCGCCCACCATCCAAGGACCATAGTGTTGTAATTCTCGACTGCAATTCGAATTTCGTGTCTGAGCAGATCGAGGTATTCCGAGCGGTAATCGACCTGCAGGAAGATTTGCGAAATTATATATGGGAGTTTTGAAGGGCCCTGGACCCGGTAGAGCTCTGTGATAAAAAAGTTCCACGGGCTTTCATCGTTTGACTCGCAGACGAGGACGGCGAAGATGTGGTCGCAGCCAGCTGTGAGGCAGTCGTGGGGGATATCTGTACCTGTTTATCAATTAATAACTTTGTTTTGGAGTGGAAGAGCAGGTGGGCTTGCGGTGGTAGTCGTATCCAGCATGCAATACTTGAGGTTCTGGCTGGAACAAAAACGGTGGAGCGACATTCACTACTCCCCAGCATGGCCATTATTGCTGCCAATGTCTTCTGCGGAAGACACAGGAGATTGTACACATGTTGGAGGTTGCATAGTTGTGTTTGAACCTCAAAGGGCAGCAGGAGATCTACCCTTGGTTGATGCTCCAAGGCCGGAACTCCTGGTTCCGATGGTCGCTAACCATCGAGACCGTTGAGCTCCACTGGGCCATCGGAGCCTTGTTCAGCATGACCTTCAGCTCGGTGACGAAGAGAGGGTGGAGTGCGAGGGCCAATTTCAGAGACTCTGACACGCGGCATCATGATAGCTGCGAAGACGCTTGCGGGGTAGAAAAGTGTGAGAGTTGTTGGAACAGATAAGTCAGGGAAAGAGAGAGGAAGCAGCCATGGTTGAGTACGGGCGCTGGTTGAATAAAAGGACGGTGAGTCTCCCTTTTTGATGTTTTTACCAGTATCCAGGCTGAGGCAGCAGACATGACGTATCTTCAGGTTGATGCAGATGGAAACTTTGAGCGACCTATCAGAAAGCCGTGCCTAGTACCTGTCAGTGAGTGTGTGGCCCATAGCGTGGCACGAAAGGGATCAAGTATAAGACTGAGATTTAGATGCCTTATCGGGTCTGGCTTCGATCTCCCCGTCGTTGTCCCGCATGCTGAAGCCGAACAGGGCTAGACAGCTTTAGGGTGAGGTCAACCGTCATCTGCATCTGGTGTTCCATGCCAACGTGTGTTCGGGGAATCGCGCCGAAAAGAGAGAGGCAAGCGAAAGTCTCCCGTGTCTATGATTGACGTCTACATCGGCGAATAAATTGCAAAGATTGAAGCTTAAGATACCCTGGAATGCTGTGAAGCACTTGCCATGAGGTGTAGCTGAATTCTTCCAGCCCAGCTCTAATGACGCGACGCGACGCGCTGGTTGGAGGTTACACCAGGAGCGGAAACACAGAGACCACCACGTGAGAAGGACACCCTCTCTACAGTGAGAGGGCAGAAATGTACCATTGAAAAAATTGAACACGAATGAGATTAGAATATTCACATTACTTGTCTTATTTATATCACAATTTGATCTGTCGTCAGGAAATACCACGGTCGACTTGTACTCGATTGCTCGGCTCACTTATTCCTCTGGCGTTGATGGTCAGCCGCGGTTTTCATGCAGTGAACGGTATTTCTCCATCTGGCTGCATGTATTTTGACATATCTACTCTGGCTCAACCTTGACTCAGTATTCCTCGTTCGTCCGCCCCGGCGCCTCAATCAACCAAACAACCGCCCACTGAACACCCCATCACGCGCAATTGATCCACACATCATTTTACCTCTCAAGCATCTCCTAACTTCCAGTCCTGTTGTCACCCAAATCAAGCTGCTGAGCCTTAACCAGCTGATCAAGAGCACGTATATGCGCCTCTGCATGCTTGATCCTCTTTTTAGCCTTCTTGCGCTTAAGTAAAACCTGCTTCACAGTCATAGAACTTTTTATTTCCTCCTTGCATAATATATTATTAATACTATAGCTAAAAAGCGCAAGCAAGAGCGCAATAATAGTAATGAGGGCGTTAATTATGCTCTTTAAGGCTGAAGGTTAATAATTATTCTGGGTTATGGGAACTTCTTGATGCTAGAGGTTTTGCAGAGTGGTATTAGCGGTTTTGATATCTTGGGATACTTCCTTAATTTTGAGGAGACTGTATAGCTAGAGTTGCTAAATTTGCTTACTAGTGAGATTGATTAGAAGATTACATGTGGTGATGTGAGATATTGGGACCTCATCCTTGGCGGATCTCTACTCCTCTAAGCTGGGGAACTTGACTTGTTGAGCTGGCATTGTTGCATAATCAGAGAGTGCCGCTATTACTTGAGTCTTTGCCTGTGGTTTTCCTCTTTAGATAAAAAGTCAAGGCGATGTCAAAGCTGGCTTGTTGTTTGTTTGTTGTTGCGCGTAGTCACAAGGTTTGGCGGATGACATAAGCGCGCCACGGGCTGGGCCAATCAAGCGCTTGATACGAATAGCATGTGGAGCCCCAGTCTCAATCGCGGGAGTCGGATTACAGGTGTCGGCAGTGCCAGCCCAGAAAGCCTGTAGCATGGCAGCTTCCAAGGTGGAATGATATCTGGGTTTAGGCCTTTAATTCCTCCGTAGGTTGCAAAAGAATACGGGGCGAGAGTTTGTCGCAAGAGAAGGGATCTCATCGCAGGAGTAGCTAAAACAGTTGAGGGTGCTACGGCAGGAGCAAGCGAGTGCTCGCAGGAGTAGAGAAGGTATAGGGCTCCTCCAGTAAGAGGCGCTGTAATTCATCGCGGGAGCAAGTAATTCATCGTAGGATGTGTTCATATGTACAGCGCTACTGTACCTGGTCAGTGACTGAGACTGCAGCGGGAAATCAAAGGCCCGGGTCCTTCAGTGGCAGCCATCAAGCCAGGCCTGTATTTCAAACCTCAACCTCACGCATAACAATCACAATCACCCGCTACGATACTCATGATCTATTGGTAATGGTTTCACGACATGCCCTCGAATTCGTCAAACCTGCGACTTGGCAACATCAAGCACTGAGCTGCAAACACGCGACACGGAGCGACAACACTAACGCGGTGCGACCGATGAATTTCTCTCTTGTGGCCCGATTCTCTCAACCAGAGTAGAGGTCTCGACATTAAGTAAGGCAGCAGTATTGACGCGCCTCGTTTTTCCGATACTACGATTAAACCTCTTGAATGTGACGAGTCGACTCGAACAAGGCGACAAACCGATGTAATATAAGGATTCGAGTTCTTGGTCTTGGGTGCTTTTGCTCGGGTTCCACTTGCTCTAAGCTAGCGTATTGCTGATATCTGATGCTGCTCAAGTCAGTTTGTGATGTATTACGGACCTTGGGGGAGAGCGGGATGAGCTCCGAGCAGAACATCGGTTCATTTAAGGTCATGTACGTGGTCGGAAATACCTGGCGCTCTCTACCTTCCTTTGTCAAACATGAGTATAATACGGTTGCCTGCCGAAGGCGTCACTCGATTCCTCTCACTGCCGATGCAACCCAACCTGCTGCTGGTACCCGCACTCTCGCCGCGTATGCAAAGGATCCGAGTCGTGGACCTCTTGTTCTAAGGACCGTGAACGTGCTACTGTTTTGGACAGGAGTCTAGTGAGCGGCCGACGTCCAAGATCAGAAACACAATCGTCGCAACGCGGCCGTTTTGCCTCGCCTCCTCGCTGGCCAGACAATCTAATAATGCCAGCAGTGTAGCCCTCTGGGCAGAGTTTAATAGCAGCTACTATTATAGTTACTAATGTCTTAATTAAAGTAAGAGAGATAGCTCTTATAGTTAGTGATAAAAAGTATATATAAGGTTAAACTAATATAATATCTTAAGCTATTATAGTCTCACATATAAGCTATATTATTTAAATATATATCTCAATTGACATATCCCTAATGCTCAACTAGTTACTGTACCAAAGTATGTACTGAGTGGTGATCGCCACTGGCTCCTTAGGTATAGTTTCCATTGCAGTCTGGCGGCTAGGAGCCTCCCTGAGAAAAGATACAGGGGCCACTGTCCCAGGTGGCGAAGCGCTGCGTTGATGGTTAATAAATCTTTTCACTAATATGGACTTTTTTCTAACTCACCCGTTATAAGCCAAATTGGTAAGTAAGTCTCCAGAAGAGCTGAACATAACGTTACTGCACAAGAATACACCTGCTCCTGGTAGGAAAAGTTTGTTTTGGCCCGAAAGGCCATTGAGGAAGTCGTTATCCCAAAGACTCAGATTTGTATGTACGTTTTGCGACGACTCTTGTTGTATCGTGCGTGTGTATTGGTCCGGGTCCATGCCCCAATTCATGTTGACAATCTTTGTTGTAACAGGTCCGTTAATCACCTGAATCTTACCCGACTTCAGAATCTGGACCCCGCCATCATCAACTCTCTGGACCACATATGAGATGACGTAGGTCATGGAGGAGCTCATTCTAATATCTGGCGTTAGCTGAATTCTCGATTCATAGTTTTCAGAGATTGCTTACACCGAGCTAGTAATGTATTTCCCTGTTGATGATGTGGTGATGGTAAAGCTGTTGTTGCCAGTTAGGGTAAAGACGCCCCCTGACCCTCCAGCACTAAATGTTACCAACGTGCTAGCAGTAGCTACAAAAAGTGTGAGCATAGATTTCCAGCATAGGTTCTAACGTACCGTCCTGTTCCATGACCCAGTCTGTGCCATCGTTACTCAGAGTCGTACGAGATGTTAGTAAGCTTGGGTCTGCAGTCCACGTCCAGCCCTGGCCATTAGAGGATTTCGCAAGTTTGTAGTAGGGATCCTTGTGGCTTGGATGCGCACTACAAGTGCCAGGCATGAGGTTCGGTGTAATGATAATACCACCTGTCCTCGAGCCCTGGGAATATGGTTGCAGATCCGGTTTCAAAGGCTGGATTTGAACGGCTCGGTTGAGTAATTGTAGTAGGGGTAGGAGCCATCCTTCCCAGAATTGTGCGCTGCTCATGCAAAGTATGGCGTCCCGCCCAGGCTCGGTACTACTAGCGTCAACCCATGCCCCTGAGTAGGGGAGTTCTGGTGGTATGGGTGCCTTAGCATTGTTGGTCATGATCAAGTAGCAGAGGGCGTTAGAATCTGAGCTATTGCTCGGCACTGGATTATCAGCTGTAGGATCCATCCATGGATAGACATTGTAGTCAATGGAGGATGGCGGAAAGGTAGGTGCACTTGGATTTACTACCAAAGAATGCGTATTAGTCATGAGTAATTCAAGAGCAGACCAGATATTTACTTGCCGGTCTGAGGCTGTGCAGTCTTCAGCATGACCATGATATGGGTATTCCCTCCGCTGGCCATCTGATCCATCCAGAGGTTACGAAGCTCATCAAAGTTCGACCTTGTTGCCTCTGTCTCCTGGCTCCAATTTATGCCATTAAAGGAAGAGCCTTCGTCGTAGACTCCGGGCGTGTCTTGAAGAGTTAGGGTCTAGGTGAATATTGGAGCGGACAGTAACTCACCTTGAGATTTCAGATAGAGCCTGGAAAGTGAAAATAGGCTGTTATTCGGAAGTGCCATCGCCGCTGTGTACGTAGAATAATTTGGGTCTGTTGTTGAAATTATGTCTTCCGCTACAAGATGAAGTCAGCAAGTGGCCTGCAAGGCCAAGGAACCACCAATCAGCTTCTCGCGATCGACTTACTGGGGTGAGTCCCGAACGCGACGACCCAGTTTGTCATGTCAAATGTCTTAGTAGTTGTGTCTGTTGGGTCCTCAGAGGTGAAGAGGGTCATGGAACCCGACTTAAAGTTCCACTGAAAGTACATCGTGGACGTTGTGTCTACCACGTTGATAATGACTGTGGGGGCCAAAAGCTCGCCCTGAATGGTGTTCCCATCTCTGCTTCGAATAGTAATGGTTCGCATAATCGAGTTTGGCTCGGCCAGGGCCCACATGTTCGCAAAAGCAGCATTGATGGTCTTTTGACTCAAGATCAGGGTCTGGTTGTAAGGTGCTGGTGAGGTCTTATTGACCAGGCTTTGCATAAACGGGTCTAAAGGCATGATGAATGATGACTTGCAACATCAAACCTGGAGGGCTGATGGTAATCACAACTGGAGTGATGTTGATAGGTAAAGATTATGAGTTGCCAATAGTGGATGGGCATCAACGAGTACATATATTTATACATTTGTTTCTGTGGATGGCAATACATGCAACCTCATTTATAATAATTGAAGAAGCAAAGTTGTCGAAGGAATTGATAAGCGAGTGGAAATCCGGTTCATACGCTACCCTGGCTCTCATTGTTGCTAGGTAGTAACTACAAACAATAAAAGCTTGCTTTCCTTCACATTTACCTTGTAAGTTCATGTCCATGGGTTCATCTTCCGAGTGCATATTATCAGTGTACAGCTTTGTGATCCGATTCGCTGCATTTCTAGTCCAAGCCGCAGATAAGGAAATGTCTCTGGTCTCTTTGTCTTATTGGTGGAGCAAGTTCCCCAGCGTCTCCACGATTCTAACAAATAGTCTGAGAAAGTCCTGAATAAGTTAGAGTCCTGTTTTCAGCTCTCCTCAAACTCCATTATTTAGCCACATATGCCGCTCAATACTCTATTGAAAGCCACTCGTGTGAGAAAAGGGTAACGCATGCGGGGTTCAGACAAAGGCGGTGTTCCAGGCCTAAAGCCTGGACCAAACCCCTCCAATTTTCCCTAGAGAGGACTGCAGGTTTGTGAACTAAAGCTATGATGAGTGCATTTGGGAGCAACGTGTCGAGTCTTGGATCTGCCATGTCACCATAGCCCGTCAAACTTTGAGATTCTGGACCAATGTGATAATAATCTGGGCTTGCAGATGTACCTCTATCACATTACTACCACTTTAGCACCATGTGATTACGAGCCACAAGTTGCTCCTCAACGTCAGTAAGACCCAGCTGGGATATCTGAAGTAGTTGTCCTTTTCAGTGGTCTTTTTCTTTAAAATAGCACATAGCATAAAGATATCCAGCTGGTTAATCTCTGTAAAAATGGTCTAATCTTCTACATTTAACCACTTTAAAAATTAAGGACTACTACACAGCTTAACTTCCGTTTCCAAAAGCCAAGTTATTAAGATGATCGCCATTACACAAGACTCCGAGTTCATGATCAACCTGCTGGCCGCTAACCCGGTTTCAGCTGGAAAACAGTTCAAAGCTATCCAAGACGAGAACGCTGATCCTGCCATCTTTTCGCTCGGTTCGGACTCCAAGCTTAATCTCATTATCAATCAGAATGGCAAGCCTTGCAGAGTTGATTTTGGTGGCCTGTGTAAAGTCTCTGGCAATATCATTGCCTTTGACGTGCAGCAGCACGCCGACACTAGCCTTTCCATTGTCATTGCCTCCGATGCTGGTAACAATCTCAGCAATGTCTATTTTTGTGTCAATGTATTGCCAGTCAATCTCCTCAATATCCAGTCCAGTAGTAGCATTTACTTTGCTGGTGGATCGTATCCTACGGTTTATAGTGTTTACTTGGTAAGACTTCTAAGCCTTCTGATGTATCCCAGAACCCTCCTTTGACCATTTTCTTTTTAGAGCGATTTCACTCAGTCTTATGGGTCTATGAATTTCCCCATGACGTTTTTGGCCCTCAAACCACCAGGCTCTCTCACCGAATCTAGCCAGCTTGGATACATTGATGTGACTAGTGCATCATCAGGCAGTGGCTTCACATTCTCTCTTAATACGTCATGGAAATTAGCAACGGATCCTATGTCTATCCTAAGTGTTGCATTTGGCACTTGCCCTATTGGGAATGGCGCTTTTGTATTATACTCCGCCAGTGATGGTAACCATATCCAGTTCTGCACTTTTGGCGGCAACGGCTTCGTTTCCGAGATGGTTTGCCCCAGCGGTATGTTTACCTTACATGTATACTTTAGGGTCATAATAACATTTTATAGGGGCGGCTTGCCTTGATTCTTTCGTGAATCCGGCAACAACTTATACAGAGCTCCTGGTTGGGGGCGATGCTATAACGCAGTTCAACTACCGCCAGTATTGCATTGGAGCCGGTGCTGGTACGACTGTGGTAACAGGCCAAGGTACTCTGGGACTTAATTACCTCGAAGTCTGCCAATCTAACAGCATCATCACATTGTGGTGCACGTCACTTTCAGGCACTGTCTACTACTACACAGCACAGCTTGCTTCAATTACGGGTGGTCAGCTTACTCCACTTTTGGATAATGGACAGGTGACACAGATAGCAGCCGTGCTAGCTGCAAAAGAACCCGAAGGGGAGCTTATGATTGACACCTTGCTTACAGCTGACGGAACGGGAAATATAGCGATGATGCAATGTGGCTCAGACACTAGCATATGGCAGTCGGTTCCATTCTATGTGCCTTCTGATGCTACCAATATCGAGGTTCCGAGTTTCACTCTCCGGTTTGCCGCTTCCAGTGACGATCCAACGCAGCCAGTCGAGAATTGTCAACTACACATTGTCAGTTCGGGTGCTGTCGATGCCACCGCCAATGGCACGATTGCAACGATTGATACAGTAGGCAAGTGGTATCCGGCAGACGCATATGGGGTTGTCACTATAATTGTTTCTACTTCGGATATGGCGTCTTTCACCTTCCAAGTAGATCAATTCCAGGCATCAGGTGGTAGTCCGGTCACAGTTCAGACAGCTGTTCTCAACCCTAACGCCAAACTCAACAGCAAGCTTGCTTCCATCCAGACCGCAAGCGACCTGCTAAATGCGAAGACCCAGAATGGTGAATCTCTGATTGCACCTGGATCTGTTCAGGAAGCGGAGCTAGAACATGCAGTGACGGCCATCCAGCAACTCATTGCCAGTCAATCACCCCAAGGACAGCCAGCCTCGACTCTTCAAAAACTTGAAAGTGCACCTAGATTGTATAATCCACAGGGACTGAGACCCCTTCTTCTTGCAGGTATTGTTGGGGGCAATAGCCCTGAAGAGATTGAGACGTTCCTCGATACTCTTAGTTTTACCAGTTGGTATGACCCCTGGGGATTCTTTCCCTGGTGTTATGGCAAGGCAGTAAAAGCCAAGAATTGGGCTCTTACAAAAGTTGGTAAGTGGTTCGCTGTTTCTTGCTCTGTTTGAGACATGTTCTGACTGTTCGGAGTAGGCAACGTCTTGAACCTAGTTGTAGACCTTGCCGGTAAAGGTTACAAATTCATCTTAAGTGGAGCAGAGGCTGTAGGCAAGGCCTTGAGCTGGGTCTTTGGGCGTATATCAGTCGGAGTGCATAAACTCATTGATTACATTGGGTTTTTGTTCAATTGGAGCGATATTCTTGATACCTCTGATAGTATCGCTGCACTCATAAATGCTGGCCTTGGCTATGCGCAGGATCTGACAGCGTCGCTCAACGCGAAACAGCAGGATTTCATGAGCACCCTGAAAACCTCGGTGAGCAGTGCTAAGGCACCCGAGACCGTGGTGGCGGGAACCGGGACTAGTAATGTCAAGGAAACACCCAAGATGGATGCGTCCCTCAACAGTGTGACATTCAACTGGGCGTCTTACCATGTCGTTTATGGCGGCATGGCTCAGAATGGCCATATCAATGGCTTAACCAGCATTGCATCGTTGACAAACGGTCCAGCGAATGAAAACTTACAAGACCTCTGGAATAAGCTTGCAGCCATCCTCAACACTCTCAAGCAGTTTGTAGAAGGCATGGGAGTCGATCTCAGCTCTCTATTTACGTCTACTACGACCTCCTCGGACATTTACAGCAGATTAACCAGCACTTTGACCAATGCGGCTATAGACGCGACGTCGAAGGTCTTCAGCCTCATTATAGATGCCCTCACCAAGGTTCTCAATGCAGTCCAGACACTCAACAATATGGCAATCGAGCTTCCTATCTTTACCGCTCTCTGGAAGAAGATTTCTGGTGGCAGGAGCTTTACAGTTATGAATGCTTTCTGCTTACTGCTTGCTATACCCGCTTCTGTGGCATACAAGGTAGCGGCACAGACAGCACTTCCCTCATTGAAAGGTATAGACAAAGCTGCCTTCGCTGCATTTGTCAATGGCAACCCTTCTGTGCAAGTAGCGGCTATCGAAGCGGCTACAGCACTCGCTGCAATACGGATTCGATCCGACCTCCAGCTGATGAGTTGGATCACTGATAAGATCAATGGAGTTCCAGCTAAGGTCGTAGACTCTGGCCTCATTTTGACCGGCGTGGCCACGTTAATTTGTGCATGGCCAGTTACCGGGCATACCGATATGCCAATGAGATATATCGTAGGTTCTTGGATCCCCGTGTGAACCGGCTGCAGCTAACTGATTCTCTCAGGTTTGGGGGCTTGGATGTTCAAATGTTGTTGTGTCAGCAACAGGCCGATTCGTGTCCTGGGATGCAGGGACTCCACGATCTGTAACAGCTCCTCCGGTAGCAGCCTGGGCTTTTATGTCGTCTGTCCCTTCATACATGATCAAGACTCTGATTCATACAAATTCCAAGTCTGGAGTCAAGCTCGCTTGGCACATTGGTGAAGACACTTTAGCCATAATTCAGGTCTGGCTCAACGCTATTGGCGATGTAGTAGAAGTGTCCACGACATCTGCAAAAGCAAAGGGCTTGGCGAGCGCCTGCACTGTACTTATAGTGGCAATGAGCTTTGCTGAGTTCTATGTAGCACATGTCCCCCCTTCATGAGAAGTTAGGTCAGAATTAGCAACTTAATACTTAGAAGAAGTTAGTCTCTGATGAATTGGCTTTTGAAAAAACCCAAAAACCCGGCAGTTGACAAGCGGTTTCACAGCTTTGGTGAATGTATGTTTGATGTGCCTTTATGGCCATTGCATTCGGGGTTGGTGAACAGGAGTTGCTATAAGCTACGTTAGCATAGGTAACCCTGAGGTACCATACCTATGCCGTAGATGAGCACATTAGGATAAAGTACAATATTTGTTCCTTACTACCAGGATCTGGGTGCGGCATGGCTACAGTATAGAGGTCTAGACGTATTGCTTGAACAAGCTGATTGAGTGAAAATGTTATTGGTAAGAGAGAAAACAGCGGTACTTGGAGTCCTCAGTTGTTGTCACATGTTCCTGAAGGTTTATTGGTTGGTGGTTTGCAACGATGGTCAGAGTTTCGATACCATGCGTGTTATTTCCCCACCACGACAACAGTCTCATTGACTGGCAATGTCCAGTAGATAGAGGTGCTATTCCTGTGAAGTTATTGCCTCATACTTAGCATTTTATGGCTCAAGACTGGTAAGAGGACAAAGAGCAAGCTATGATGCAGGAACTTGATGTCGGATCAAAACTCACAATGAATTGGGAACGGCACGCAACTGTACTGTACAGTTTGCCCTTGCTAATCAAGTTGATGATTGAATGAAAGGCCTCTCAACGACTAATGTGGAAAATAGTCTGATTGAGAGAGCATCATGGGTGCCTTTGTCGAAGACCACAACAGTGGCAGCTATCCTTTGGCGCTCACCACTTCCAAATACACAAGCGTCATCAGCAATCATCCGCTGCTCGACCAGGTATCCTGCTGACTACGAAAGCACGTCTAGAGATCGTCACGAACAACTTTCCATAACCTGAGACCGTTCTAGGAATCTTCTTCATAATGCCTTGGTTGCCAGATGCCTCGACTGAATAGGAAACACCTTCTTCTGATCGGGCAACCATAAGGACTGATTATTATTCGATGCTCGGTAGCAGTAGTACGGACAGTAGAGGTATAAACAGGCAAAGGTAAGATCTAATGAAGAACGGCACAGTAAATATAGTAGCTAAGAGCCATCATATCCCTTTACGTTTCCACAACACTACAATTTCGAAATCCCTCGGACCGAACCCTTCGCTTTCACAAAGATCACTGTGACGGACCACCGTCAGGGCACTAACCGGACCACCAAACTGTGTCCAACACCTAGACTCCTGTATATGTATCCCACGTCCCTGATTCCTGCCATTGTTGGCGCCCAAGTTGTGGCTGAAGCCCGTGTTGAATTTGGTGATTACATTGCTGAATATTGGCCGAGACGCCTTTGATTTAGCAAATGCTCTTACTGAAATAGCATATACAATTAACAAAAGATTGTATGACAGATGTCAAGAACTGAGGCAAGCAGTATAACGAAAGCCAAGACTTCCACGGCGATAACGTATTTATCAAAGCGAGACAGTTCAAGCTCTTGTTTGCTATCGTGCTTTAGTGCCTCAATTTTTACCGGACTACGGGAGCGCATAGCCACAGTCGCGGCACCGTTGCGATTACTCGGCATACAGTTGAGGTGCTTATGGCGATTCATTCCACGCTTTAGCAGATTAGTTAATAGGCCTGAGCGAATAGGAGGGGGAGTGTACTGTGTTTCCCCAACACTGCAGTTGGGAGAGTCTAAACTGTAGTTCTAGGTCTTGAATTCTGAGTTCTAATGCTTCGAGGCGATTACAAGATGCAATGTCTTCAGTTCTATCTTCAGGAAATGACCGCTTTGCATCGAGAGACTTCAGAGTCTCGGTCTCTCCACTTGTCTTGGTATTGGAAGAAGAAGAAAGAGGACCATTGATTAGTGATGGAAGAAATGTTTCGGCAATAGGATCTGGTCTCTGATCGTGGTTGATGTCATTGCCGATGGTGGGAGTCATGATGGGATGTTGGGTCTGAGACCAATGATACAATCGATTTGTAATCGGTGAAATGGAGGTCTTGTAATGGATCTGTTTATGCAATGATATTGAACTTCGTGGAAGTCGAAAGCCGGGACAAGAGTAACTTCAACAACATCAGGCAGAGGTATATAAGTAAGGAATAAAATCGATTCCGGCCGCTCACATTGGGAGGTCTGGATTGAAAGGATAATGCGTCTGACCAAGAAATTATCATAGATCAATGATTGATTTCCCGAATATACGCAGGAGATGTCCTTCTCTTACAGTTGTGATATTTATCTAAAGCATGGCACCCTTTGTAGTTGTCTGCAGCTTGACCTCCTTCAAGCTTTTGCCATTGTTGAGTTGCAGATTCTTACTTCACCGCTTGACTATCGCTTTTATACACGCCAACGGTGAGATACTGGATTCAAAGAGTTTTGTCAAGGTAAAAGGGTTAATTGTGTCGTCTGGCCTTCAACCTTGTGCCGTTTGGCATCTCTGATGCCTCCTCCATTATTCAACTGCAGATTCTGACTTCACCATTTAACTATCCACTCTGTCATCATTAACAGCAAGATTCTGGACTCAAAGAGATTTAATAGTATAAAAATTTCATTCGCGCCTTCTATCCTTCAACCTTCAACCTTCGACCTTCAACCTCCAACAGCCTTCAATCTTGCAGACGACTATTGAACATCTACAAAATGCCACTCCCGACCTTCCACCCACACGATATTGGGTTCGAGTATAGACTTCGAAAGCATCGCAAAGCAAATGTTCGTAGACAAAAGAAAGGACAGCAGAGAAAGTCTTACATCTACAAACCTGATCGTAAACGCAAGCACCGAAGTAAGTTGATAGACGATGGCCTTGGTTACGGGTCAAAGGCTGATACATCTGGAGGTCCTTCAGGAGTGGGCTACAAGCCTGCTACTTCGGGTCGGAAATGAATGTTGATTGAACGGCAGCTGGTGAGTGGATTTGAAAGGAAGACGGAAGCGATGTCTCGACTTAAGGGATGAGAGCTACATGTGCTTGATGATGGGTACCGTGCAACGTATTTAAAGCGAATGATACATCAGCACTCTTGATACATGACCGAATAATGATATAAACAGGATGCGTAGTATTTATCTAATCCTGATCTGCAGTAGCCCTTTGTCCTTGAGAAAAGGTGTCACGGCATACCAACACAATGGCAGCGATGAGCATAACGCAAGCGATATCCGGTCTAACCTAGAGCACAATCTGATATTTACCCCCTCATTCATGTACTTACATTCTGCGATACTCAACGTGTCCTCCTCATCGACGTTGCACTTGGATTGCCAAGAGATATCGCCGGGATTTCGGGACTCGGAAGTCAGACTGCTAATGCATTATACTCTGTTCTTTCCTCCATTAATCATTCTCGCCTCTCACGCTGCATAGTCGCGTATCGGTCGAGAAGAGAGTACTCATTATTAAGTCGCCAGGTACACCCTCACTTCAACCAGGAGGCAATATGTCTTTATTTAACAGCTCATACCTATCTACCTTTCGTTGAACCTCAGTGAAAGAAGATTTCGTACTGAAAAGATAAATAGAGCAAGATGCTCTGGAGCTCAAAGATTGGACTCGCCAAATTTGCTGTTCACAGAGGGTACAAGCCAGTATTGGTAAAGCATTTACTTGATTATTTTTATCAAGAACTGATTTCTTGATTTAATAATATTAATCCCGATACTTTTAGTATCCAACATATTCGAATGGCTCAACCTGAAGTCCGACACCGGTTTCCTGTGGCGATGGATCGGTTGATTTGCAATCATCGAGATGAAGCAAGAAAATGTGTCGCTGCGCAGAATGAGCGAGCGCTATCGATAACGAATTGCGCTAGTATGGATCCGATGTACTCCGTAGTGTGTGCCCAGCTCTGCACCAAAGTCGATGATTTTACAGTGTTCTCCAAAGATCGCGTGTTCGAATACCAGTATTTAAGAGGAGCAGTAAGGTTTTGAAAGAGTCTGTATACTCCCAAGGTATTAAACCAAGGTCTGGGACTTTTTATTTCTGTTTTCTACCCTTGTCTGTGTTCTTTGGCAATGTCTGGTGCAGTTGTGCTAAAGACGCTGGGTGCAAGGTACGTACCGTCTTGACAAACCTTGGTGGAGCCGCCTGTGTTCAAGGCCATAGTTTAACACAAAAAACTCCAGCTCAGCCATCCAGTGACTATCACTCCAGGGTAGCCAGATAACAAAACGGAACATTAGATGAAGCGTCATTGATCTCCAACGTCACGTAAGATCCGATTGCCTAGCCGCCGTACGTCTTGCAATTTATCTTCAACTCGAGAGAATATCAACAAAATAAACAAGACGGCGATGCGCCATTCGTTTGCACGTCGGCGCGATCACATTGATTACAAGTCCCATTGTTCGTAACCCTCGCATGAATAGTTCATCCATGAAGCACATTTAGCATGAATGAAGAACGATGCACCAGCATAAGGTTGATGTTGCGCCTCTTTTGTTACTGCATTTTCATCCCCCTCACAAGTAGTTTTGGGCCAGTGATAGTTCAGCATGTTGTCTGCAAAGAGTTTCGTGCAGGCGGCATCCTAAGTGAAAGTGGTGCTTTTGTGGTGTCGTACGTTGACTGACTTTATGGAACAAACATCAACGGCTCAGACAAATGCTTGTTTGTCACGGTGAATTGAGCGAAAGACAGAGCGATATTCAACATTCAATTAAAAAATACAGCTTTGGCGTAAAATTGAATGACCCGACGGGCAGAAACATTATGTGGTTCTCATTCTGGTCACTGTGAGTTGACAGTCATGTCGATTTGCGTGACCTTTCAATACTGCGTTTCTGCATCAAAACTGTTGGGATAAACAAGCCATCTTCATTAAAACAAAGAGAAGTCTACAGCGGCTGCATTCACCGCCGTCCGCGTCGT